>JAVTVY010028429.1:0-107206 GCA_036873755.1 Hanleya hanleyi
CCATCGGCGTCACAGTGCGATGGGCCGCTCTTATACTGTATGTCGAAGTCGTAGGTAGAGAGCTCGGCAAGCCACCGGTGGCCGGTTGCATCCAGGCCCCACGTTGGGCAAATGTCACGGGACACTGTTCGAGAACGGGAAAATACAACACACACCCGATTATGGAGACTGCAAAACATTTATTCCGTGTCGAGCGCCTGTAAAATACAATCGTGAAGGCTGCATTGGTACGGTCCCAGCTACAACGTGAAACACCGTGTTGGTGAATCAGTAGCCAATGACATCGCTAAAGGCAATAATGCATTTACAGTTAAGCCACGTTTGTCCATATTCCAGTATTTATATTCCATATTGTAGTATTTATAGAGTTACAGCAATGTCCATTAAACGATTATATAAAGCAAGTATAGGAGCCGTGTATTATGAAAGTACAAGAACGTTTTAGCATTTACAATATAGCGTACATGTATGCGCAACATGCTGTACATTAACATACCTGTAAAATACAATCGTGAAGACTGCATTGGTACGGTCCCAGCTACAACGTGAAAACACCGTGTTGGTGAATACCGAAGCCGGTCAGGGATGTCCCTTTATACCCAAGTTGTTACGTAACTAGATACAAGCTAACACCTTCGTGCAATTAACATAAACCGCATATACAGGGCCACGCGTACAGAGATCGTGTAAGCCGGAGTTTTGTGCTGCAAGCATTCATGATCAGTAAATATCAAGCGCTTCTCACAAGGACTTACTTTACACAGAAATTCATGTCTTCTTATATGAACTTCTAAGCGGACCACTTTACATGCGAGGACAGCTGTAGTACTAAATTGAACATGAATACATCAGACGGACGTGGTTCAGAGATAAACAAGGGGCACAGCACGAAAGATTTAATGAATGGGCGAGCGAGAATCTTTTCGAAGTTACAATTATATGAATTAGAATAACAATTCCATGGGCGAAACGAAGTCGATGTTAAAGTATTTTATGTCCTGTGACACTATCCCCTCTCCCGGAAATGTCGTCCTCGACGTTTGCAGATTTATCAATATCGTGGGTAAATCATACATATACAACATATAATACTCAGCATATACAGTAGATTTCTCAGATCCAGTCTGATCGAAGCCAACTTCGTTTAGTCCCAGCATAAACCATTTGAATGGAACAAATTCTGAATGTGTAGGAATTCTTTAGGCCATCGTCAACTGTGCTCCATAATCGGCTATTTCCGGACATAGACCGAAATGGCTACCCTCGCTGACCGTCAGCTCGAAAACAGTCCTATTAAACTTATGCTAGGTTTCTCCAGAAGGTCCAGTTCGATCATGAATTATTCTACGCACCACACATGTAGAACACCTCAAAATGTAAAACAATTTTTTTTTTTCATTTTCAGTTCTTTTTCTTCAAAATTCAACAGTCAATCTTGTCCTTGAATATTTCCATTTCAGCTTAATGAATCGCAGCTCGACAAGACAAACGTCAACGTGAATGTGAATCTCACGATCGATTATAATTTAGTCAGAACCGGGAACATCACAGATTAAAATTCACGACGGAAGATTTAAAACACAGTACCTGGATGAGTGAGAAAAATCACAAAGGTCGCAGTTCTTATTAGTAGCCACCATGCCAAACCTTCATGCTTCATAGCTCGCCGAATACCACCTTGCGCGGAAACTGGCAATCCACTCATTCTGAAAGATGCACCAACGAATCGTTCTAGATCATCCGGTCATCTCGGGAATGACGTAGACCAGCACACGAACTTCCCAATATCCACTCGGGAACCTCAGGTTCGACTCCATAGGAAAAATATATGCACACCAACCGGACGTATTTTATCCCGTCCCCCATCGGGCGCCAAATGTCACGGGAGACTGTTCGAGAACGGGAAAATACAACACACACCCGATTATGGAGACTGCAAAACATTTATTCCCTGTCGAGCACCTGTAAAATACAATCGTGAAGACTGCATTGGTACGGTCCCAGCTACAACGTGAAACACCGTGTTGGTGAATCAGTAGCCAATGACATCGCTAAAGGCAATAATGCATTTACAGTTAAGCCACGTTTGTCCATATTCCAGTATTTATATTCCATATTGTAGTATTTATAGAGTTACAGCAATGTCCATTAAACGATTATATAAAGCAAGTATAGGAGCCGTGTATTATGAAAGTACAAGAACGTTTTAGCATTTACAATATAGCGTACATGTATGCGCAACATGCTGTACATTAACATACCTGTAAAATACAATCGTGAAGACTGCATTGGTACGGTCCCAGCTACAACGTGAAAACACCGCGTTGGTGAATACCGAAGCCGGTCAGGGATGTCCCTTTATACCCAAGTTGTTACGTAACTAGATACAAGCCAACACCTTCGTGCAATTAACATAAACCGCATATACAGGGCCACGCGTACAGAGATCGTGTAAGCCGGAGTTTTGTGCTGCAAGCATTCATGATCAGTAAATATCAAGCGCTTCTCACAAGGACTTACTTTACACAGAAATTCATGTCTTCTTATATGAACTTCTAAGCGGACCACTTTACATGCGAGGACAGCTGTAGTACTAAATTGAACATGAATACATCAGACGGACGTGGTTCAGAGATAAACAAGGGGCACAGCACGAAAGATTTAATGAATGGGCGAGCGAGAATCTTCGAAGTTACAATTATATGAATTAGAATAACAATTCCATGGGCGAAACGAAGTCGATGTTAAAGTATTTTATGTCCTGTGACACATGCAATAGTCTACAGTTGTCGAGTTCTGACGTTGAGTCACAAGAGTGACGTCCCTTCATGTAGCCGATCCACCGGCAGACGAATGGGTGGAGCAGTTCACGTGCTACTGCATGGACTAAAGAAAACTGATTTAAAATTTGAAGAAATACATTTTAATTCCGAATTATTTGAACTCCTTGCTATGGAGGGTGACGGTATGGATATTCTCCATAGTCAATATATAGAATATGCCCCACCGTTTGATCTGCCGACTCTTGTGATGCAACGTCACAACTCGAGAATACCGTAATAATTTGAAGCGCAACTTGGATTTTTGAATCGGACCAAAAATAGTATCTTGCACTACTAGGCCCCATGTGGGACCTGTGTATCAAATTTCAGAAAGATCCATGAAATATTTCCTGAGAATTCACGATAACAATGTTTCAAGGGGAAATTCAAGATGGCTGCCTTGTGGCCATATTGGATTTTCGATTCGGACCAAAAAGGTATCTTGCACAACTAGACCATAAAGGGAACCTGTGTACCAAATTTGAGAAAGATCCATGCAGTACTTCCCGAGAAATCACGATAATAAAGTTGCATGGGAAAATCCAAGATGGCCGCCTGTTGGCCATATTGGATTTTCGAATCGGATCAGAAAAGGTATCTTGCACAACTAGACGACAAGGAGAACCTGTCTACCAAATTTAACAAAGATCCATGCAGTAGTTCCTGAGAAATCACAATAACAATGTTTCATGGGGTAATCCAAGATGGCCGCCTGATGGACATATTGGATTTGGAATCGGACCAGAAAAGGTATCTTGCACAACTGGGCCACAAGGGGAACCTGTGTATCAAATTTGAGAAAGATCCAGGCAGTACTTCCTGAGAAATCATGATAACAAAATCTCATGGGGAAGTCTAAGATGGCCGCCTGGTGACCATATTGGATTTTTGATTCGGACCGAAAAAGGCATATTGCATATCGAGACCCTAAGGGGAACCTGTGTACCAAATTTGAGAAAGATCCATGCAGTACTTCCTGAGAAATGACTATAAATTTTCATGGGGAAATCCAATATGGCTGCCTGGTGACCATATTGGATTTTCGAATCGGACCAAAAAAGATATCTTGCACAACTAGACCCCAAGGGGAACCTGTGTACCAAATTTGAGAAAGATCCATGCATTATTTCCTGAGAAATCGCGATAACAAGGTTTCATGGAGAAATCCAAGATGGCTGCCTGATGCCATATTGATTTTGGAATCGGACCAGAAAAGGTATCTTGCACAACTGGGCCACAAGGGGAACCTGTGTGTCAAACTTGGAGAAAGATCAGGCAGTACTTCCTGAGAAATGGTAACAACATCTCATGGGGAAGTCTAAGATGGCTGCCTGGTGACCATATTGATTTTCGATCTGAACGAAAAAGACATATTGCATATCGAGACCCTAAGGGGAACCTGTGTACCAAATTTGAGAAAGATCCATGCAGTACTTCCTGAGAAAATGACTATAAATTTTCATGGGAAATCCAATATGGCTGCCTGGTGGCCATATTGATTGAATCGGACCAAAAAAGGTATCTTGCACAACTAGATCCCAAGGGGAACCTGTGTACCAAAGTTGAGAAAGATCCATGCAGTACTTCCTGAGAAATCGCGATAACAAGGTTTCATGGGGAAATCCAAGATGGCTGCCTTGTGGCCATATTAAATTTTCGATTCAGACCGAAAAAGGTATCTTGCACAACTAGACCCTAAGGGGAACCAGTGTACCAAATTTGAGAAAGATCCATGCAGTACTTCCTGAGAAATGACGATAACAAAGTTTCATGGGGAAATCCAAGAATCGGACCAGAAAAGGTATCTTGCACAACTAGACCCCAAGGGGAACCTGTGTCACATTTGAGATCCATTAAGTAGTTCCTGAGAAATCGCGATAACAAGGTTTCATGGGGAAATCCAAGATGGCTGCCTGTGGCTATATTGGATTTCGAATCGGACCAGAAAAGGTATCGTGCACAACTAGACCCCAAGGGGAACCTGTGTACCAAATTTGAGAAAGATCCATGCAGTAGTTCCTGAGAAATCGCGATAACAAGGTTTCATGGGGAAATCCAAGATGGCTGCCTGGTGGCCATATTGGATTTCCGAATCGGACCAAAAAAGATATCTTGCGCAACTAGACCCCAAGGGGAACCTGTGTACCAAATTTGAAAAAGATCCATAAATTAGTTCCTGAGAAATCGCGATAACAAGAATTGTTTACGGACGGACTGACGGACTGACGGACCACGGACGACGGACCACGGACGAAAAGCGATTTGAATAGCCCACCATCTGGTGATGGTGGGCTAATTAAAGCTGAACAGCTATCAGTGATTGGAACCCCAAGAGGAAAGAAATCTTTGAGGTTTTATGAGAAATAGTCCCGCTTCCACTGGCCAGGACGGGCCAGTCACCTCCAAAACTGACACATAAATGATACAATACTGTGGGTAATCATATACAATGTCGCTTTTGTCTTGAATTCGTAATGACTTTAGCATCAGGGCTGCAAATTAATCTTTGTGGGGTACATGTTTTAATAACAGAAATCTCTAAACAAGAGAAAGTCAGACATTGATATGACTATCCCTATCCCTTTCTGGACAGTAATATTCCAGTGGTAGTTGCATATGACGTATATAGGGTGCAGTCCACAGTAGACCCCTCGTTGCTGGAAATAAACCCTTGGTATAGCCCTTCCGTCTTTCTGAGATGCCAAACCATCCAGAAAACCCATATAAAAGTATATATTTTCTTCATGGGAATGCACCATACCCTTAATTCAGCATACAAGCCAGTTATGCTAATTCAACCCGGGATAAAGGATCTGGTACGATAAGATGGACAAACGGCCCCAGCGAGCAGTTCATTCACAGCGGATCACGTGACTCAAGTGGAATTGAATGGATTCGGGTTGAACGCCGAGAGCGAGGTTTGCAAGGCCAAGCATATTTTACTCGTGGTTTTACACTCTTTTCCCTCTGATTAAATTGATGCTGTTATATGATATCTTCGTGCCATCCCTGTTACGTTAATGCCGTTAATTGCATAAATAAAAAGATGAATACGGAAATGAAATGAATAGATTTTACTCGTCTCATTTCTTTAAGAGAACCAACGACAACTCTCGAAGGGTCATTTTTGTCTTGGCGTCTGCAACATACTGTAAATATAGCCTCGTGTGCGGTAGCTGACGAGCATCCTATATGGCGTTCGACTGACAACCACGCACAATGTGGTGAACAAGGGCAATCAGCAATGTTTAAAGTTCCGAATGTATATGCTCTTAGTTCATCGTGCCTAAAGTAACTGTTGCACGACCAGTTTCATTTGACCGAAAGGTCCTTCTGGGTTTACGCTGATCACCAGCTGCACATGCGCCACGTCTTTACTGGTGGTAGAACTTGTTGTCGGTAAGGATTAAAATAGATGCGCTATGGCCGTAAACTGCATTTGTCTATTTACCCATTATGATTGGTCAACAGATAGTTTTCTCATTTGGCCTTGATTTCGTCTACTTGGCAAGACCATTGTTGATATCGCATACATCCCAATTCTTCATCATGGACATATATTTTTTTACATATTTATGTACGAATTCAACGCATACTAAATACTATTTTTGATCAAATTAGTCCAGATAATGTTGTGTGCAATTCTCTAATCACGCGGGCAAAGCTAGCACTGGAAGAGAAATCTTTGCAACATTTGCTGAATATTATATCTTGAGATATAGACCATTTTCACTCATTCTTTCGGCGTAACGATAATTTGGCGGGTTTTTGTGGATACATCGCCTATATAGGAAGTGTATCCACATTTTCGCGAAACGTAAAATCAGCTATTTTTTTCAAAAATGTGGATACACCTTCTATATAAGTGATGTATCCACATCCTATTAGCAATGTAAACACCTCTATAGAACTAAATACTCGATTCTGACTTTTAAAAGCTAAATTTGAAAAACGTTTTGGTTCAAGTTTGACCGGGTGAAGTGCCGTCACAACATTTTTTGTTCAACTTCTCGCCCGACTTTCCAGGGCTAAATCGAAATCGGAAATACTTTCATGTGTGGCATGAATTCTTCTGAACTCGGTTAATTATAATTTAGAGATTTTCAGAGTACATGGTTGTTTTTCTCCTCGTATTGATGGGAAAGAGATACTATATGTCCCAAAAAACATCGAACAATCAGAAGTCCAAATTTTACATCAACTGCAGGTGAAGAGTAAGGAAAAGTTTGATTGGCTTAAATCTGGGTAATAGCCCCGCCCAGCTATTATTTAACCAATCAGAAAATTGGACTCTACAAGTCTCCAAAATGGCTGACAAAAGCAACAACAAGCCCCGCGAAATAATTAGCATCTCTTTCCCACCCATCTCAACTTCCACTCATAAACTCAATCGAACAATACGATTATTTGAATGATAAGTTTCTGGTAGTTCAGTCTAACAGATCGTAAGTACCTCCTGCTGTTTCACTGTCAACAGATCGACGCCAAAAACTCGTCGGAGTTAGTCTTTTTTAGCTTCGTCTCGAGGAATCCGAAGTCGCCAGAACTTTTCATAATCCTACGGCTTTTATATCGATGAATTATAAAGTTTAGCAGTCATTACAATGTCAATAAAATGTGGATACATAGCCATTATAGTGTATGTGTATCCACATTTTTGGAAAACCAAGTTTTTGATGATTTTCAAAATGTGGATACACATGCTGTGTTTGTATCCACAAAAACCCGCCAAATTACCGTTACGCCATTCTTTCTACTAACAAATATTCACATATATATTGTAATCATGGTGAAAAATCGAAAAATGCATAAAACTATCAAAACATTTTGGACGAATATTTTGGGATTCGAACCAGCAGATCATCAATCAAAACGATAACTCTTCTCGCGACTCTATCCATTCGGCCAGCTCTTACTCGTACATATAACGTTGCTCCAATTATCGTATTTGAAATTGAACACCAAATGACCAAAAACAATATTCCATAAAGTTTCATTTTTTATATGAAGATAAACGATAACCAAAACGTGCTTTTTTGAACAACTAGGGATTCAAAAGAGAACTGTTATGTGTGAATATTTTTGTGGTTATAGTTTATCCTCATATATTTACAAGTAGGCAAACCATGATTGTCAACCCAAAACTGTCAATTTCACACAAACCTACCACTTTGGAGAGCTCTTGTTAAAAAACCATTGCACTCATGCTCTCAATACTTCAAAAGGAGTTGAAAAAAATGTCATAGTTTATGCTAATCGAGACGAGCATTTCATATTTTAAGTCTCATTTTTCATCTACAATCGTACCTCACCTGGGGAGGTTTGTCCACCTTAACGTACGAGGTCCTTTTCTTCCCTCGGAACGTACTCCATATTTTCTGGGAAATCTATTAATGTGACCCAAAATACGCCATATTTCGTTCATTTCCTGGAAAAATCTTGATAATCGATTTCAATAAGCTTTCGTCTCAGTGTTCCCCGTCTCGAGGCGAGATAAAAAAGCTATTCAAAATATGGGGTCGACCAGGCCGTTTTTTGTCACATATTCCATATGTAACATAACCCTATTTTTAAACACCTGAAAAACGTACGAAACTGAGGCTGACGAAGATTGACTTCGAGGCCCGACTCGCCATATAGCTCAACCGAGCCACCCATCCGCATATGTCATTTTGAAGGAATGGTAGTACCCAGGAGCTTGGTACTATAAATACTGGTTACCAAAAAGGGAAGGATAATTATCATGTGGTCAGACCCGGACGCTCTGCTGTATTAAAATTGTTGAGGGGGGGCCAATAATCCGAAACTATGGACTACTCCCTACATGTATATGACTAAGGTGCATTTTATGGAAAAAGTGTTGCTGGCGCATAATAGTCTGCGAGAGAATACGAGTACACTAGTATATCACACTTGCCATATAAGGGCTTTTTCGTTGGATATCCGTTCCTCCCCTTTCCCCCTACCCTATCTTTGTTTTGGTGTGTTTTACCATATGAAGTCGACATTTCGAGATAAAACCTCAAATATTATCGTAATAGCCATGACGATGGGTTCACAGCAATTGTCCTAATTATAATCTCACTTTCTAGCTTCTAAACCATATCAGATAGGCACGGAATATGTAAAAATAACTGGAATTATGGTCAAATTGATGTTAAATTTGTAGCTTCCTCCGTCTGGTAAATATCGAAAATTCTCTCAGAATCTTCAAAAATAATGGCTAAGATGCACATATCTGTTACCTATTCAGAGTATTTAATATTGTCCGTGAGTTTTACGTTGGGAAATATCATGCTGAGTAATCAAATTGGTGTTGGTGTCCGAGAAAATGCATTTTAGATGCAATAGTCGCCCCGTCCAAGGGGAGGTAAATCTGTATAGTCCTGCTTGGCAACATATGTTATCGGCGTAGTTGTTGTATGTTTCACTTTAAAATTTCTAAATATTCTGCCCGACATTCGAAAGATCTGAAAGCGTACATTAAAATGGTATAAAGCTGAACAATTTGAGCGAAAATGACAAGGCAAATGGCTTATTACAAGTCAGCCGAGCGTATCATACGCCAGAGTATATTTTTACTGTATATAAGGTATTGTATATAGGGTGCAGTCCACAGTAGACCCCTCGTTGCTGGAAATAAACCCTTGATATAGCCCTTCCGTCTTTCTGAGATGCCAAACCATCCAGAAAACCCATATAAAAGTATATATTTTCTTCATGGGAATGATCATACCATTAATTCAGCATACAAGCCAGTTATGCTAATTCAACCCGGGATAAATTTTCTTCCATCGGCACGTACTCCATATTTTCTGGGAAATCTATTAATATGACTCAAAATACGCAATATTTCGTTCATTTCCTGGAAAAATCTTGACAATCGATTTCAATAAGATTTCGTCTCAGTGTTCCCCGTCTCGAGGTGAGATAAAAAAGCTATTCAAAATATGGGGTCGACCAGGCCGTTTTTTGGTCACATATTCCATATGTAACATAACCCTATTTTTAAACACCTGAAAAACGTACGAAACTGAGGCTGACGAAGGTTGACTTCGCGGCCCGAATCGCCATAAAGCTCAACCGAGCCAGCTATCCGCATATGTCATTTTGAAGGAATGGTAGTACCCAGAAGCTTGGTACTATAAATACTGGTTACCAAAAAGGGAAGGATAATTATCATGTGGTCAGACCCGGACGCTCTGCTGTATTAAATTTTTTGAGGGGGAACCAATAATCCGAAACTATGGACTACTCCCATATATCAGGCCTAGTAGAAATTGCTAGATC
Organism: Hanleya hanleyi; assembly: GCA_036873755.1. Taxonomy (NCBI): domain Eukaryota; kingdom Metazoa; phylum Mollusca; class Polyplacophora; order Lepidopleurida; family Hanleyidae; genus Hanleya; species Hanleya hanleyi. The sequence goes on from JAVTVY010028429.1 coordinate 10,113, forward strand.
CTGTGTAAACGTGACGATTTTAATCCACGTCACAAACATTATTGTAGAAACTTATAAAACAAGGCTATAACACCAAGCGCCTCCACTAGAATTTTTTTATCGATAGGTGTGTTTGACTGATTCTGTAACCGATAGTTTGAAGGCTGTGTGACGTTTACTAAGAAAAGACCCCTTTCAATCCAAAAGCTACACGATCAGAATTTCTTGACGTTTTCATGTTGGAATATCAACCTCGAATATATTGCGATGGTCTTTGCAGAAAAATGAATTTGTGGTTGATTAAAATGTGTTTCCTGGCCTTCTGGGTTTTTTTTTAGGCATTTGAGGGGAGGATTTTCTCTTGTAAGAAAAAAAATGACACCTCAAACCAAGACCAGATTTACACTTTTCATATATTGTTTTAAAAAATAATTTTAGTTGCAGGGGTCATGCTTTTTTTGAACGAGAAAATCCTCCCTAAAATGCCACAAAAAGTACCAAAATAGGCCAGGGAGCATATTTTGATCCATCTGACTTATTTAATGCAATGGTCATTGATATTGATATTTCAGCATGTAAGCTTCATGAAAACCGTCACACAATACAGAGTTTTTCCTGTGTAAACGTCACATATCCTTTCTATATTTGCTGACAATACAAACAATAGCAATATCGAAAAATTACTATTCCGAGGTGGAATAAATTAAGAATATCTAATCCTGCAGAACGAAAACACCCCAAAAGCCACACAAGTTTGTATGATACATTTCCATGGAAGTCATTTGAAATTTATCCATGATGCATTGTCCCAAGGTTGACGAACCTCTGCTGTAAATGGCTTCACTAGGATAAGTCATAAATTGCAGCTCTTGCTTTCCGCGATTTAACAAACAATAGAAGTTCAGTTCAACAAACGAGGCCCTTTCTCTCTCCCTCTCCTTTATCACGTTAAAACAGTTGCCAGATTAACTGGTTTTCATTCTTGGTTTATGAATACAAGTTTCAATCATTACAAAGGTAGTTGTAATATTGTTTTTAAGGGTTTGCACTCTCTTGTAAAATGAGAAATGCTTCTTATTTTTATTCCATCTTTTATTACTCTCAGCAAATAATGGGGTATGGGGTAAAGCTTTTGATAAAATAGCCGAAAGTAAACTGTAAAATGTTACATACTGTATACCAACTTACTCCGTGCATTTGAAAACAGAGGTGGGCTCATTTTCAAGTACATAGTTGACGAGAGGATCGAATTGATGCGATTTTCTTCCATCTTTGCCTTGGTTTTGCTCGGCAATTCAGCAGTTCAATATCTATCACCTTATTGATCTTTGCGTGATATCTTTGTGGACTGGTCAACATTTTAAATTGTCTGGCACTTGAACTGGACAATTTTTTTTTTACTTCATAGCCAAAATCCCTTCAAGGGGCGTATGGACTTTTAGGGTCAGCGAGTGTGACCGCATGGGTCACCAGGAGGTGACCCTAAAAATCAATTGGCACTATATCAGAGAATGTTCGGTTTCCGAAGTAGCATGACAGTACAAAGTTTCACATTTGTTTGAAAAAGCGCACAATTTTTAGGTTTATTGACTGGACTCTATGAGAAGCGTCATACTCAGAAATCCAATCAGATTATGCAAAAACTGATAAATACTGATGTAGGAAAGTTTGACTACAGCATATTTGAAGTTTGAAGTGAGAGTTCGCTAGATCAGATCAATTATTTGATTTTCCCTGAGGAACCATGAATGTCTGTCATATTCCATTATTCCCGATGGTTGGCGCACATGATTACACTAACCTGACAAAGATAAATATTTGTTGAAATCGCTCAACTTTGATTAATTTGGAATATATAAGTAGATAAACCCCAAATTAGAGAAAATTGTCAAATGGCCCCTCATGTCTACCATATTGAATGTACCAATGATGTGTTATGTGAAAGAGATAATGCACACAATGCACACAAAATGGAACCAGAATGATAAGTTCTGACGTGGTAAATGTTCCAGTTTAAGTACAATGAGTACGTTGGTATTAATAAGGTAGAAACTGTTCTCAAGTGAAGCAAAAGGGGTCAAATGGGTTGGTTTTAGTGGACAGCTGTTGTGATGTAGCTTTCTCATGAAAGGGATATTCAAATAAGGTCAAAATGAGCTCCAAGTAATTAGTTAAGGTATGGAATAGATAAACTCGGATAAATGTAAAATTTGATACAACAAATGCTACAAAATTAGGAAAACTCTGGTTTAATACAGATATTTGAATTTAGTCTGACGGAGTGAGTGAGTGAGTAGTAGGGTTTAACGTCGTTTTCAACGCTGTTTCAGTCATATCACGACGGCGCCTACATGTGCCAGAACACGAGAGTGCTCACAGTTTCTATTACCCTGGGCACTGATCAACCCAGCCAGTACAGCACACTAAGTCTAACGGGTTACCATTATAATTTTCCTGTTATATTATGGGCAAATGGTTATGTAATTAATTTTAAAATGAGCCCAAAGTAATCAGCTGTGAGACTGGGAAGTTTGACGTCCTAATTTTTGGAGGTTTTTCAGTTATAATGAAAAGGTTAACGAGGGATGTTGAAAAACTGATGGAGGAGATATGGTTTATGTAGACTTTCTGGCCTGAAACGTCACAAAATGTATCCCCCAATTTGGCAACCAGGTTTTTCATATAGAGGAATGCCCTAGGAATGATTCTTATTCAGCATCCAGTTCTGCTAGTTACGTTTATCAAAAGTTACTTTTGACAGAGTTGCTCCTTGACTTTATTATAGACCATGGATTGCAACCGATGAGTTTGGGTAGGCTAGAGTATATATCAGTTTGATAATACCCGCTACCAAAACATTTCTTTGGAGCAACTGTTGTTATCGAGACAGAAGAAACATGTTGCTTTACTTGAAATTTTGGCACAATTGAAAATCCGAAGAAACGAAATAAAATTATGAGAAAACTGAATGCCTCAGAATTGGATTAACAATTAACTTTTTGTAAGGCCTCGGAGTTGCTAGAATAGTCAAGTTTTGAGATATGGATCTCTCCTTATATGTAATGACAATATAGCTGTATCACGTGACTCCCGGTACCAGTTATAAAGTTGGGAATGGATGAAAACCTTTCTCGTTGTTCATAATTATGAAAGTAGTATGCTAAATTAAGTTTATAAAAGAAGAGAAATGCACACTGGTCCAAACCCAGTAAATACTTGTCACATAATAGAACCCTGTAATACATGATGATACATTTTGGAATTCGTGACTGGCATTCTGGACCTATCAAAACATCTGTGTATTGATTAAATTAATTTCCCACGCAAAAGAGTTCCAATTTCTTTGGTACTGCATTGTAACCCCAGTCATCCGTATTGCTTCAAAGAAAGATCTCAATTGATCGTATTGTGAAATTATCAACATTTATAGCAAAATATATTTGAACACTTCTGCTTTCATCTGTGCAATCATGTTAAAATCCAGTCGTGTTCATCAGCTATCCTCCATTCAAATATCTACTCCATTCAAATATCTATGAAGGCAATGTTCTATTAGAATTTGGAAATTATATCATAGTGTCATATTTCCCGTGGTTCTGTTGGCTTTTAAATTTAACGAAAGGATTATAATTCCCCAAAAAGGAATAACAATTCATCTCACGCCCTGTCAAACATTCCTCAGCTGATACTGTTAAACATCAACCCAATGAATTACGTCTTTCGCGAAGACACAATTTAAATGCGAATATCCGGAAGCGAAATACGTCCACGATTAACAGAATAAATAAAGCAAAAAATACACAAATACAATCTTTGTAGTTCCTTGACATTTATTAGACGTTAAACGACTTATGTACATTCAATTAGAAAAAACTTATAATTTGTATCACAGTGTATTTTTTACTGATATATATACATGTACATACATCTCTAGAGATCTACAGATACTGAGTAGACATACATGTATCACTTTGATATTCGAAATCGCGTTATATGCCTTTACTGATACAAAATGCCAGGTTATGAATTTGTCAACAAATCCAAAGTTTTACGCTTTCAAACATAATGAAACATAGCAATAGCCAACTATTTAGTTCTGTTCTATGCTGTATCAATTACATTCTTTCTTAAATTGTTCCCCCAAAATGAATTCAAACTCAATCTTAATAGCGACCTAAGTTCTGCTCTGATAAAAGTCTGTTCTATGCTGTATAAATTACATTTCTTCTTGAATTGTCTTCCCCAAAAGAATTCAAACCCAATCTTCGTAGCCACATCAAGTTCTGCTCTGACGAAATGCGATATACTCGTTCATAGATTAGCCGGAATTGGACAATCGACAGTAAGTCTTGGCATAATCATATGTCTGCCACGCTTATTTAGGCTATAACTGATCAGTCTCTGAAACATGTATAAGATGCACCATTTAAGGGTCTTTTTTAGCAGATTTAGTCGCGGTTTGTATGCGGAATATATATCCTTTGTTATCCACAGTTCCATCTACATGTAGCAGTCGACTATCAGTATCGTAGTATCCGTGGTGTGAGACTATCAGTATCGTAGTATCCGTGGTGTGAGACTATCAGTATCGTAGTATCCGTGGTGTGAGACTATCAGTATCGTAGTATCCGTGGTGTGAGACTATCAGTATCGTAGTATCCGTGGTGTGAGACTATCAGTATCGTAGTATCCGTGGTGTGAGACTATCAGTATCGTAGTATCCGTGGTGTGAGACTATCAGTATCGCAGTATCCGTGGTGAGACTATCAGTAAGTATCGTAGTATCCGTGGTGTGAGACTATCAGTATCGTAGTATCCGTGGTGTGAGACTATCAGTATCGTAGTATCCGTGGTGTGAGACTATCAGTATCGTAGTATCCGTGGTGTGAGACTATCAGTATCGTAGTATCCGTGGTGTGAGACTATCAGTATCGTAGTATCCGTGGTGTGAGACACGGTGCCATATCTTGATGCTTTGTGCCGTCTGCCTTACAGTTGTCTCAGTGACGTTTCGTGGCTGTTGTGCGGAAGTGCATCGTCTGGTTAGCACTTTGCTCGTGGTCTCAATGGTGGCTTTGTCGGTACTGTAGCTTCAGAATCATTTGGGAGATTGATATATCGATGTTATTTCGGTCTCAATAGAAACATAATTATTTAAAGCGTTGACTCCCAATACAGAAGCTTTGGCATGCCAGATGTATCGACATGTATTGAGCAAATAGTTGGCAAACTGTACTCCCTCTCGTCACAGCTTTCCGTAACATTCCTTGATATCCAGTTTGACAGACGCCTTCCCACCGAGTTCTTCCTCGTCCCAGTCCCTTCCAATGGCAATAAAACTAATATATGAGAAAATTCGCTTCTTCCCCTTGAATGTCCGCACATGGTCTGGTGAGAACATTTTGCCTACTCGAAGCGAGTCGTGTTTGAGGGGTAACACATGAGGAGGACGCCATATGTACTTTGATACCGAGCCACAGCAATTTCGGTCTACCGCTGCGTGATCTCTGGTGCAGACATTATCCAGGGTGTGATGCTTTTTATTGGTTTCTAAGGACAATTCTAAGTAATTGGCTTTCTAATTTCTAAGGACGACTGTGCTATGAATTTCCGCGATGATGAGATTCGTTTTTTCGAACATCCACCAATGAAGGTCGTACAAACATTGCCTGAAGTGATCATTGTCTTCATTTCGAATTGTTCACATAACAATCCTCTAGAGCTGTTTGTTATGCTTGACCAAACATTCAGCAAGTTCAATCCTTGCAATTTCCTGGTCTGTTCACCCAGATGAAGGTCAGTCACTGTAGAATATAACATTTCCAGAAAGACCAGGTTTTACTATTGATAACAAATCATTATATTTTACATTTTCTACACGAAAAATATACAGCTAAATGGGCTGCTAATCATGAAAATGTCGCCAGCAAGCAAAGTAATACGCACCAATATATCACCAAAAAAAATGATTATCGACTCATCAGAGTGTGTAAGTTGGTGACGATGTGTCCGATATGAGGCCGTTTGGAGGGTCTCCGGGCAAGACAGTTTTCCACTACGATGCCGAGTTCTGGCAGATGTCCTCTCCTCATGATAGCTTTGTAGACAATACCAAGGCTGTAGATATCTGAAGTCGGTGAAGTCTCGACACGATGGGTCACTTCCGGTGCCAGGTGAGGGAATTGGCCCAAGTAACCCGGCGACCCACAGAAGCTACGCCCCTGCCTGAACGTTGCCAGTCTCATGTCAATATACTTAACAAGGCATTCTGTAGGGCTACAGTTGACTAAAATATTATCTTTCTTTATGTCGTTGATGAGAACACCCTTCTCAAAGAAGGCTGCCAGTCCAGTAGCCAGTTGCAAATTACAAGCGTCTAGTCCGTCATTCATAATCCAGCCGTCGTCCATTAGAGAATATCCGCGTCCATAATCCGAAGACCTATTCCATTTCCATATAACAGTATATGCTAGCCCATACTTCTCTGGGGACAGTTGTTTCAACTGCAACCTCCAGAATGTCCTGTAGAGTGGTTCCTCCGCCGATGCATTCTTGGACAAGGGGCAGGTCCATGGACAGATAACCGTACAAATGAGGGACGAATCCTGTGTCCTCAAGAAATCTCAGAATTTGTGCTTCTTTCTCAATTCTCTCGATGTGCAGCATCTTCTGATGGAAATCTTTCACGGCGACAAGATAGGATTGTCCTTCCAGTCGTAATTCACCCAGGAACACCGATCCATAAGAGCCCTGACCCAATTTAATGACAGTGCCGTCCTCGTGGTGATGGTACAGCATGTCGTTAGCGGAGATCGATGGGACTTGAATAGAAGATATGTTCGTTTGATCATCCGACCACCATCGTCGTGGGAGAGCCAGCATATCTTCTTGCCAGTCAGTTATTTCTTCTTCCTGTATGAAATCAGGGGGCTTCTGCTGGAGTGGCGGTGGTGTGGACAGTGATTGCCATGCTGTAATGGGGAGAAATGTGTTCGGCTTGTCCGCGAAAATACCATCCCCGGTAAAGGGTGACAGGGATTTTAGATTGAGAAATACTCCAGACCGCGTTGATCTTCTGGTGTATATGGCGTTGGGTGTGAAATCTTCCACAACTGGTGTCATTTCAAGTCCAGCTACGTTACAGGTACCTGGAATGTCGTTTCTATCTGATGTTGGTTCTTTTGTTTCGTCTTCCAGGGAAATTGGTGGAGTTGACGATATCTGTCCTGCAGCAGTGAATCCTGAGATCGACCATCCTTGGGGTAGTGTTACGTTGAATCCTGAGAGTGACGGTATTGGTGATATGGTGGATCCTGGGAGTGACGGTACGGTGAATTTTGAGAGTGACGGTATAGGTGGTACGATGAATCCTGGGGGTGGTGATGGTATGGGTGGTACGATGAATCCTGGGGGGGGGGGGTGGGATGGGTGGTACGATAAATCCCGGGGGCGGCGGTATGGGTGGTACGATGAATCCCGGGAGAGGGGGTATGGGTATTACGTCGAATCCTGGGGGAGGCTGAACGGTTAATCCTGGAGGCGGCTTGGCGCTGAATTCTTTGAACAATTGGAAGTCAAATCCCGGCAGCAGAGGCACACTGGATTCTTGGTTTAATGATGGCCGGACAACAGTGAAATCACCCCCAGCCTTGCTAACCTCTATTTGTGGATAGGCTGGGAAATTTTCTTTGCCCTGATACCATTTGTAAGTGTCCTCCGATGAGATTTTTGTCAGATATTCCAAGGCGCGAGGGGGTAGTTTCATCAACTGATCCCACACATGTTCAGGGATTCTCCCCAAAGCGTCCCAGACATGGGGTGGGACCGTCACCACCTTTTCGCAGATATTGGATGGAATATCGGCAATTTTGTCCAGGATGCCGGGATCCACACGAGCAAGAGTCTCCCAGACAAGAGGATTAACTCGGCTGATGTTAACCAATGCGTTTAGATCGAACGCTTGCCCATTGTTTACCTGCTCACTCTTTGCGGTTTGGATTTCGACTGAAAATATATTGAAAATACCACGATAAGCAGGCATGCATAGAGATAGAGAGAGAGAGAGAGAGAGAGAGAGAGAATTAGATTCAGCACAGAACGTAACCCACTTTCTATCCGTCATCATGAATATTATATTGATCAACATTTCGAACAATAAACTAAGATGGTTTGATCATGCAAAGGATATGGGACGATGAATGGGGAAAACTCCCTGATGTGTGATGGTAATAAAGCTGTTGTTGTTTTTTGTTTTCAGTGCAGAACCTGTCAAATCAGATTTTTCCTGCAGTTTACATACTGAAATATCAGCGGTGTGAGCAATACTGATTTGCGCATAATTGACGCGGATGGCTTCCGTGCAATAGGTTGCGCTAATTGACTCAGAAACATTGTAAAGGAACGTCTGCCAGTCAGTGATTCCACCATCTCGGAAGCAGACGATACGCTTGCTCAGAGGACAACTAAGTTCATGCGGAAGATTTGGTGTAAAATATGTGGAAAGCATTGCTATAGAACTGAATTTTCTTTTTGTGCACAGCGGAATATGGCCTTTTATGATTTAATGACTCCACTAAGATCTCAAACCTGTAGGCCCAAACATTTGAAAGTATTATAGCACCGTATTCAATATACAAACACTACTTCGGAAACTACTCACCCTCGACATCATACAATTCCTGGTATTTTGTGTTAGCGACGAGTTCTTTCTGTGACTCGTCCTGGTCTTTTGAGTTGAGGATGAGTTCTTCCTGAGACTCATCCTGGTATTTAGTGTTAGTGACGAGTCCTTCCTGAGACTCGTCCTGGTCTTTAGTGTTATTGGGGAATTCTTCCTGGGACTCATCCTGGTCTTTGGTTTTAGCGACGAGTTCTTCCTGGGACTCCCGTCCTACGGATTGATCATTTGCCGAAACAGAAGATCTCTTATCTGCAATGGTAATGTGGCAGTTCTCAGGTGGGTAATTGATTTAGACAGACCAGCTTCCTTGAAACGTTACTCTTGCATATTCTTGTACGTGTGGGCTTGTGATTCCATTGCTACATTGAGAGGATGTCCTATATGATCGCTGGCCAAGACAGTTACATCGTGAACTTGCGTATGCCCTCTACACATTTATAAGTAGTTAGTTAACCCTACAAGATCTTGGCGATTTGAGGTCCGTCCCAGGCTGGGAGGGGGGGGGGCTGATTTCGCCACCCCCCTCCTCCCCCACCCCTCTATTTTCGTTATCCCTTGGGATATAGAGCTGTAAACTTTCTCATTTTTTTTCTTCTTTTTTGTACTTTTTCTCTCAAAAGCTAATCAAGTGATAGAGAATAATTAGTTTTGCCAAATAAACTACTTTCATGCCGTTTCAGGCAAGAAATATGAGTAATATATGGACAGACAATCCGAAATCGGGACTTTTTGAGGACACCTCTTGTACATCATTCTGAATTTTCCCATTAATATGACGTCAACAAGATTCGAGGAAAAGCCAGAAAGTTACAGCTCTCCGGAGATGCGATGAAAAGTTTGGTTGCGGAGAGGGGGTGGGGAGGTGGTGGAAAGGGGGGGGGGGCATGATGCCTCCCCTCTTCCCTCTCCGACCAGATAAGGTTAACAGATTTGAACCGCGATGAATGGCGGAACTTTGGAATGGGCACTTTTTTCACCTCGGCATTTCAAATATCCCACTTTCCGGGACCACTGAACGATCTTTTGATGGTATGTTTTGGAGGGGCGTGTTTCGCTGGGATGTAACTTATTCATTTGGAGTCACGACCTCTATGTAATGGGAACACGAACATTCGAAAGCAGTTCAACAAACGGTAGGGGATAAAGGGTGGTATGTCCGATTGTGGACTATTCTCTTCACATATACTATATTGTACGTACCTTGAGGGACGGGAGAAGTTATCTCTACTTTATCACTCTGGTAAACGAATGGGATGTCATCCGGCCGTGCAATCTTCCAGATAGAGTAACTGCCTGACCGTCGAAGATACAAATATTTCTTTACTTTTGTGATCGCTTGGTAGATGATCAAAGGTTTGCCCCGTTTTCTCATGGGTGGGATATAATCGAGCATCTCGAATCGTTCCTTTATCATCTCTCCATTCTTCAACCAGTTTGATGGGATGCGCAAGAATTCCTTCAATCAAAAGAACAAGTTCGTAATTAGTCCTCGTATGTCAAACACTGTGTAACCTATACTAGACTCACCAATTCGCTACCATACCCTTCGCTCTTCCTTTCTCTTCTACCGTTGGCGTAAGGTAGACCATTGTGTTCGCGATGATGTACCCGTTTCGGTGACTTTGTTAAATGTGTGGCCATGTTGTTCTCTCTGTTCGTTGAGTCCATTTTGCCGCTTGATAAAATTTGATTCCGTGGTATTCACAGGAGCTTGGGGCTGGTCAGTTATTAAAATTATGCTATGATATCAATAAATATACCCTCCCTTATCTGTTACCGTATAAGATACAGTATGGTATAGTTATTAATTATCATATCGTAGCCTAGAACAACAGAGTAATAGACTTTATATATCTGCAACTGGCCAGTAGGTCTACAAAGCAGAATCGAGTATATGTATATAATAATTAACAACTGAAGGGCCCCAATAATTTCCAGTTGTTGTTGTTCTTACCAGTTTTCAAAAATAGTAACTACAAAGAAATTCTACTGCACTACCGGTATATGAAATATGTTCTTGTCATGTTGTTGCTGCTGTCTAATTGGAGGCTCTATTTCGTAGCTTAGTCTGATCACTGAGTAGTTTCAGATAACAGTTAAAAGAGCACCTCTGGGAAGGGCTGTAGTACTAAAATCGTTACTATTATCGAAGTTGAATCACTTGTTTTCGTCTCTCCCAGATCCACCAATTATTGCAATAGAGGAATTTCAAAAGAAGTGTTTTGCGTTTATTTGGAATGCAAAGCCTGACAAAATATCCCGTAAAACTGCTGTTAAGGAATATAAAGATGGAGGCTTAAAGATACCATTAATAAAAGAAGTTTTACAATCACAGAAGATATCATGGCTAAGACGTTTACAACAAGATAGCATTTCATGCAAATTAATATTAACAGAGATTAGTGGTCCACTGAAACCATGGGAAGTTGGGTCCAAAAGCCTAGAAACTAATGTCATAGCCCATGTAACAAATCCGTTTTGGAAAGATGTTTTCAAAGCGTGGAGTACGTTACAGAAAAAGATAGAATACAGGGAAGATTTCTCTACTGCCTTTCAAAAGGAGATAATTTGACAAAATGATAAAATTGCTATGGATGGTAAACCTTTTATATTCCTACATTGGTTAAGTAATGGAATAAAATTTGTGCATGACCTAATGAGTAATGGAACATTTTTGCGATACCCGGAATTCAAACAGAAATTTAAATGTAATACAAACTTTTTAGAATTTCAATGTGTTCTTTGTGCAGTAAAAGAAGCCGCAAAAAACCTCAACATACTGAACTTTGACAAAAGAATAGAATACCCATTTATACCACCTAATATACTCCCTCTCGTTGGGTGCACAAAAGGTTGTAGAACGTTTTACAGAATACTTCTGGGATCTAATTTTAAAAAATCAAAAGCTAACCAAAAGTGGGAGATGATTACTGGTGAAACATACATGGAACGAGAATGGCAACTGTTTAATATAGCGGCAATGAAGTCCACGACAAATTCAAAAATTATATGGTTCCAATACAAGTTGATTAACAGGATTCTGACAACAAATAGATTTGCAAATAAGGTAGATCCGGAAGTTACTGATAAATGTACATTTTGCAACAAATATACTGAGAGTATAGAACATTTATTCTGGGAATGTGAATTGGTGAATTTGTTGTGGAAAGAAATACATGACTGGGTTGAAATGAAAACTACCTTCAAAATTGATCTCTGTTGTAAAACAATTTGCTTAGGAGTACATGTGAAAAGAAATGCGGTAGTTAATTTTCTCTTGACTATAGTGAAGTATAACATATATAAGTCGAAGATAAAAGGGCAAGTTCCATCTATACAATACATACAGCAGGATTTGCAAGATATGTATGAAACTGACAGATGCATACATAATTTAAAAGGGGAACCAGACAAGTTCAATAAATATTGGTCCTCTTTCCATATGTTGTTTCGTAAATAAAGGTGTGTACAGGTGTGTAGGATATCAAAGTATTTAATGATAAAGTTAGAAGACATAGTACTGTTACATTTGCATGCATTTTTGAAATGGGTTTCAGGTTGGCTCCATTGCCGGTTATGCATGTGGATACCTTTCATATTTGAAGAACATGTTCCCGCTGTCCAGAAGTGAATTTAGTGTAAAGTGTTTAACTATAGATGCATCGGAAATTTGAAATTGAGGATGATAGAGGTGTATAGTTATATGGTCCGGATATTGGTTTTCTCTGAAGGTAGAGATGTGCACTTCAGGTCATGGAATTCGTGTAACAATACTCATGTCAGTATGTATAATATTATATCGCCTCTTGCTTTTGCTATTATCTTCGAATATTAACTCTTTTCAATAATAGGTCCACAAGTATTTATGTCGAGATATATTCTCTTTTCAATCGCCGAACTATAGCTTGTATTATATAAGTTATAACATATAGTTCTCTGTGGCTTTACATGTGTCGGGATAAATATATATATATATATATATATAGACTAAATGATCACAGTATAAACTGCCTTTGTGTATGGTAAATATAGTACTAGAAAAAAGTCATGACAAACTCGGACTGATTGATTTCGCTAACTAGTTTCACTGCTTTCAGCAGTTTATCAAAGCATCGTTTATTAAATTTAATATGATTGCGGTTCTATTTATGCATGTGTGTTGTACACAAATGGTTACGGTGGTCTTGGCGACATAATTCACATGCATAAGATTACAAATAAACAAAACGGAACTAATAAAAGGGTATTTAAGATATAACAACAATAATAATAAGTTAGGGGAATAAGCAAATCGACCAAAACAGCTTATACAATGGACAATGGTGTAGACCTGTATGAGGTCTAGGTTTCTGGTTTCGACATGCTTATTGCATTAATCTTTGCTATACACTGTATAGAAATACCAATCAAGGAGAGGTCATTCTGGTCTAGACTTGCTTATTATATTAGTTACTGTATACTATTGCCAATTAAGGAGAGAACATAATAGAAAACATTGATTTGCTAACCACATTCATTTAAATTATGGGTAAAAGTATTACCTAATTATGAGATTGCGAAAATGAAATAGGAAAAACATGTCAAATCTAATGGCAAATAAGGTTTCTTGAATACAAGTATATGCGTGGTTTGGCGGAGGAGAGGTGAATTGATTACACTTTATTGATATATATATACATAAAAAACTGGAAAATGTTGAGAGATGCTGTATTTGTACATGTATATGTAGTACATATAACTGTTTTTTATGCCTTTGAATGATGTGTGGATTAGAAAAAAGAAAAATGAATAAAAAATGTCAATTATAAAAAAAAAGAGCACTTGGCATTCCCTCAACGAAAATGTCATAAACTGGTCAGTTGTGGTATAGTATTGATAACCGTGATATATGAGTAACATCCACAATGTAGTCATACGCTTCAACTTTTGAACGGCGAAAGCAACAGTGGCTTTGAAGACATTTACATTCTTCAAAGTGGGAGAACGTAAATGTTGGCATTTTTACCTACCCAGAAATCATCACCTTTGAGGTTCCTTAGCCGTTTGTCCTCTAATACTCTCAAAAGTTCGTGTTTCCATTTCGTTTCTATAGCGCGCGTGCAACTCTCGGATAAACAAGAGTCTCTGGCTCCAGCAAATGAACATTTGTCGTCCATTTTCCGATGATCAACATTTGGCTTGTCTGCGCAGCCAAATTCCATTTTGCTGGTTGTGATTACTGACGTCACAATAACGTTAACGACGTCGTCAAAACCATTCGTACGACGTCGGCAATTTCCGGAAGAGAGCAGCCAACAGACAAATTTGTGTTTATGAAGTCATGTTATTTTTTGTTTATTCATTTCAATTAATAATCTAAGAGGGTTCTCGTTTGCTGACAAAAGGCTTCAAAATACGTATGGCCATGTTATACAGATGTGTCGCTTCGTATTTTTTCTTTTTATTTCCCACGTCATTGTCTCTGTGTACAGTACAAAACATATTATACAAATTATCATGTACAGTAGTGTGTACGTTTTGTACACCTTTGTGTACTTTTTCAAACAAATTATGCAGAAAATGCGTGTACAAGTATGATTCAGTGAACAGACAGGACTAATGAGAGCCATTGATATTTTTATCCTTAGAAATGAATCTCTGAGAATACGTCAATGTTGAAAAATTGTTCCTACCCAGGAATTATCGCCTCTGGGTTTCCTTTGCCGTTGTTCTTCTAACTTCTTCAAAAGTTCATTCTTCCATGTATTTGCTATACCGGTAACACTCCGGTAACTTTGGGGTGCAAAAGGGTCCTTAACTCCTGTATATGAAGATTTGCAGTCCATTTTCCGATCAACAACATTGACATCGCCTGCTTGGTCAAAGGCCATTTTGTGTTGGTTGTGACAACTGACGTTACAATGACGTTAGCGACGTCGCCAGAACCATTTGGTCGAGTTGGCCAGAGAGCGGCGAACGGGCCAATAATGACGTCAGTAGTATACAAGGAGTCAATCATTGCCTTAGCGCCTCACTGCGCATGCGCAGAACTTGGTGTGACGTCAGAAGTGTGGCTGTGCGCATGCGTGAGTGAGATGTGAGTGGGGTGGGTTCAAAATGGCGGCACCTTATTTTCTCTCCGACCACTTAAAGTCCGCCATTTTGAACCCACCCCACTCATTATGTGAGTGGGGTGGGTTCAAAATGGCGGCACCCTATTTTCTACAGACAACTTAAAGATGTGAGTGGGGTGGGTTCAAAATGGCGGCCCACTATTTTCTCTCCGACGCTGAAAGTCCGCCATTTTGAACCCACCCCACTCACCCTGTGCACTGATTGACCTGGGATGTGAGTGGGGTGGGTTTAAAATGGCGGCTTAGGGTGTTGTGTGTGTAAAATAAGGGGCCGCCATTTTGAACCCACCCCACTCACCGGGTCAGTCTATGAGTGAAGATGAGGGGTCGTGGGCAATGTGAGTGGGGTGGGTTCAAAATGGCGGCACCCTATTTTCTCTCCGACCACTGAAAGTCCGCCATTTTGAACCCACCCCACTCACCTCGTGCACTGATTGACCTGGGATGTGAGTGGGGTGGGTTCAAAATGGTGGCTTATGGTGTTGTGTGTGTAAAATAAGGGGCCGCCATTTTGAACCCACCCCACTCACCGGGTCATGTATAAAAGCAGTTGATTTTTAGGGAAAGGGTGTATTCATTGGACTACTTTTGCGTAGCACTGTGACTTACCTGTCTGTCTGCCTGCCTGCCTGCCTGCTTGTTTCACCTCTAGTCAGTCATCCAACCATTTTGCCTACTTGCCTATCCTGTTGTATGAGACATACTTTTTTCGATTTTACCAGTGCCAATTCACTAGACTATTACTCCGTAATAGTTTTTCACCAGCCCGAAGTCATGGCGTCATCATCATCATTATTATTTTTAGCGAGGCTTGCAAAGTACCGTGTTCGTCTGATTGACGAGATGGAGCATGTGGGTGACTTATGTGATTTCCTTATGGCGGAGGAAAACATACTCCTGGAAGAGCGTGTCGAGGAAATCATGGCGGAGAAAACTTTTTCAGCACGAAACAAAGCTCTCATCGATGATGTACCGCACTTTACCTACTATGGATGTCTATCCTTCGTGGCGGCGTTGAAGATCACGGGAAATGGCGAACTAGCAGATCTATTGGAAGCCGACGACGACGACGTTCTACCAGATGAGGATATGTTAGTGGTGGACGAAGAGCGTACAGCTAGCAAACGTACTAGCTCAGAGAGTGCTAAACGTGCTGGGCGACCCAAACGCCCCCGTCTAACCCCGTTAGTAATACCTGAGCCAGTAGTACCCCAGCAAGTGCCTGTGAAACAAGAACTTCCTCTGTCTGTCCAGGAGATCAATAATCTGATCGACGCGGCTCACCAGGCAGCCCACAAGGACATTTGGGAGCTCTCACCCTATTTAACGGTCAGTGTCAAAGATGAAGAAGTGCATTTTAATGCAGCGGGCTTTAACGACAGACCTGGTAAGCATATTGCCATGAACTTGGACACCTGGCAAAAACTGGAGACCCTTGATTACGCCATCGATGCGGTTATTCGTGACCAGGGGAATGACGAAGCGAAATTTCCTGTGGGTGACGACATCTATGTGAGCTGTGCTTATTTCAATGACCAGCTCCTGGTGCATATTCGAAAATGGCGAAAGCGTTTAGATACGCAAGAGCTGGTGGCTTGTCCTCAAGGGGTGACATTGAAATTAACGGCCTGGCGGGAGTTGCAGAGTCTAGCCAGTACAATTCGTCAAACTCTGACCTACCAGGTGTCGCACTATATATATGAGAAGTACATCGAGACAGTTCTGCAGCTCATCAGACCTCACATGAACACTCTGGTAGCCTCATACGCGACCCTCACTGAAGCACTACAGGCTGTGACCGAGGCGCAAATTGCCACGGCAGTGGTAGCGGCTTGTCCTTCCAAAATCCCACGTGAAGAGATTGTGACGTACATCTATGTGCACCAAGGACGGAAAGATGATGATGAATTCAAACAAGTCTTGTTGACGAACTATTGAGGAGAACAAGGAAAAACATTGACCCTACACATTTATTGATCTGGAGAGCGTATAAATTGTATTTAAAATTTCAGAGTTTTTTCACTGTTAATTGTATTAAAAAAATTTCAATACTCAGATATAATTGTATTAAATTCAATTGTGAATACGTTCATTGTGTGTTAATAAAAATATAGTAGAAAATTAAAAAAAATGCTTTGTGTTCATTCTTTTTTTACCTTTTTAATAGTCAAATAGCTCCAAAACGTCTATTTTTCATTCTTGCGCATGCGCAGAATGCTGATAGTTCAACCCACACCAGTCCATCAGATGTCCCTTCATCTCACCTTCACATTGATACCTCACTCGGTTCCATCGGGTCACTAGGGGCTCTCCTAGTTCCAAAAAAGGCTATTTTCATAGCCTTCGGCCTTCGCGCATGCGCAGAATCACCCTAATTCAAGCCCACATCCAGTCTATCAGATGCTCCTTCACGTTACCTTCAATTTGATACCTCACTCGACCCGATTGGTCCATTAGGGACGCCTCTAACCCCAAAAAGGCTATTTTCACACCCTTCGGCCGCCGCGCATGCGCAGAATACCGATAGTTCAACCCCACACCCACCCCATTAGATGTTCCGTCACTTTACCTTCAATTTGATACCTCACTCGACCCCATTGGTCCATTTTAAAAATAAAATTTTTTTTGGCTATCTCCTACCTCCAAAAACGTCTATTTTCATACCTTTCGGCTACCGCGCATGCGCAAAATGCCCATAGTTCAATCCCATCCCCAACCCATTACATGCCCCTTCACCTCACCTTCAATTTGATACCTCACTCGACCCCATGGGTCCATTATTAAAGAAAAAATTGGGGCTATTCCAACCACCTGGCTTACTCCCTTGTCCCCCCCTCCAATTTGCCCCTCCCCCCTTTTAATTTCAATTTTTAATTGTTAAAAAAACATATAAAATGAAAAAGATTTTTTTTGGCGCCATGAATCTTTTTTCCCTTTTTTATTCAATGATAAAAAAATTTTTTTGGCTATTCCATTTCCCTCCCCCCCTCCCCTTGTCCCCCCACTTCAATTTTTCCCTCATTTTTTCAATAATTTGAAATAAATAGTAAAAAAAAAATTTCTTTGATTTTTTTTGGGGGAAAAGGCTGATGGGAATCTGGTGTTATTTGGGTGTGCTTAGGAAAGAAGTTTCCTCTTTCGGAAAGATGGGTTGGCCCTGAAAAGGGCCTTTGATAGTGTGATACGACACACTTAGGCGCGGTATATTCGCTTCACCCTCCTACATGTTTTCTGCATATGGGGCATTTTATTTTCAGATGGCACTCTCCGGCATCAATGCAGCGACACATCGCCCCTTCACACGTCAGGGTTACCCAGCAATCCTTACATAGGCAAAGATGTCCACAGGGTAACACGGCGTACCCACTTTCCTCGTCCGTGCAGATACTGCATCGTGTTTTTTTCTCTTCGACACGGCGTTCTTTCTTCAGTATGGTAATTTGCGCCTCCATCCCGTTCATCGTCGTCTCCATCCCAACCATCCCTCCCCGCATGGCGATAATCTGTTCATTGAGTCGAATTATCTCTACTTGGTGGCGACAGGTTTGTGGTGTTTCTTCAGCTGAAATTGTGGGAGTTTCGGCAATGGTGGGAAGTCCGGCTGTATGGTCTTCAGTGCTTATACTTTCAGTGTACACAGGCGGCGTCATCGTGGTTGTTGTTGGAGGTGTATTAGTATTTAGCCAGGGCAGCTCGTCGCCGTCTTGTTCCCCACCCTCCGTCACATCACTGTCGTTTTCTTCCATTCTGTGTATTTCTTGGTCCTGTTGTTCACTCAGCCTTCGGATCCGTCTACTCTCTTCTTTCTCACATCTTCCCGGAGTTGTTGTGCGAGTTCTTCGGTACTCCTGATTAACGTGGCTTCGTCTTCAATCACTTGCTGAAAACTGGAGATGATCGTCAAGCCCCCTCCATTTTCTTCATGGCCAACGATCTCTCTGTGTTCTTCTGTATCAGCAATTCTCGGATCTCGAGTCGGATGATGTGTAAACAGCGGGGCACGTCGTCTTCTAAAACTCATGATTGTGTATTGGTGAATAAATATCAAAATTATACGCTATTTATAGTCTAGTGGGCTGGAGGTGAGTACAAAATGGCCGTGATCCACAGGCCTCCATTTTTAACCCACCCCACTCACCGGCGTCAGTGAGTGCAAGACAGGCTGCGGCCCACTGTATAGTGATTGGGAGTACAAAATGACGGTCATCCACAGACCACCATTTTGAACCCACCCCACTCACCGGTGTCAGTCAGTGCAAGAATCCCACTGTGCTGTGTATCCCTTGTCCCAAGCATTAAATTTCTTATTATTTTTTCGATAAAACTCGTCACAATTTTCATGGAACTATTAGACGACTGTCACCCAGAGTCTACACGTTTTTTTAGTCAGGAAAAATAATTTATTTCTAATGTATCTGGTGTTTCAGACTCCCGTACACGATTTTTATGGGTTTAAAATCAATAAAAATTAATAAAATAGCGGTAGTGTGTAGCGTTAGACGGTTAAAAAATTTTATACAATACATTGAATTGCCTGAGTGCAACTTGCAATAAAAATATAGGTGCGTTGACAGTTATTGAAAAATGACAGTCGTTTTTAAAATGAAAAAGAAACACAAATATTGACAGTGTCGTAAAAAATATATCACACAGCTAGAGTGTTCTCGCTGGCGTCCGCGTGTTAGACTATAAATAGCGCTGTATTTTTTTTAATTATTCACCAGTACCCAGTCATGGAGTCACTACCGCCTACTGAAATCAAGGATATTGACGACTTCATCACCCATGATGAAAATCAACTCTACGGGAATATCATAAGTTTGGTAGATCATGACCAACCCTGGATAACTGATATCATGGCAGAATTATTTCCTCCTTCACCTGGGAACCAGCTTGCCTCAACTTCAACCATACCGGATGTTTTTCCAGCCGTCGACCCCTGTTTTGACGAGATACACGCCGAGTTAGAATACGCCGAGTTAGAAAAGATGTTGAAATCACCCCCAGCTCAAGACGAACCGGTACAAGAGGGCACCCCCAAAACAGAGGGAAGCACCCAGGCTACAGAAGAAGAAAGACCCGATGCCAAGGCAACAGAGAACAGAGGAGAACATTTCACCCAGAAGAAGAAGAGGGTACAGAAAAAAAGAAAAGATGTCCGGCTACGCGAGAGGCAAGACAGAACAGATACAAGGGCCAAGAGAGAGAGGACAATAAGACCCCCCCTCCAAAAAATGCACGATGAGGTGTATTATGTTTGGGCGATCACCACTTCAACATTGGGTTGTAACACAGAACGACAAAGCCAATTATATCTACCCTGTGTGGAATGTTCTAACCAGTTTGCCCGGTTTGCCATAGCCCCTTGCGGACATCAGGCATTGTGTCAAGTCTGCATCCATCGTCGGGCCCAAATACCTACCTGTGCAGAAGCCAATCATCCCCAACCGTGTGAACTATTACCTCTGACCTGTGCGCTGCGAGAAGACACCGACTACAGATGCCCTCAACGATGTAATTTATTACATATCATCAAAAAAAAATGTCCTTTTCAGGACAATTATCTTTTCCGAAAGAGAACTGCTAAATCACGCACAAAATTAAACACGAGATCCCCACACCTTATAACCCCTGTGTTCATTCAAAATAAAATCCCGTTATAGATTCGGGCTATTTTATCAAAAATAAATTACCCATTATTCGGGGTTATGTCCCCGGTTGAAAAAAATAACAGTCCGTTATCGCGCAGACTGAGTATTAATTAATGGGGGCAAAAAGAAAAAATCCTGTGTTTGATATGTGATAGAGATCGGTCCTGACAAGAACCTTTTTCATATAGGCCAGGGATTGTTTTTTTGAATGTAGTTTGCTAATAAAAAGGAGTAATGTAGGACATCTGTGCTTTAAATTCATGTGCTAGTATAGAAGTTTCCTCCCTCGGAAGGAATGGTTTGCCCTGAAAACGGCAGGTATTATTTTTTTCCCAGTTTTTATTCTGGGGAGAGTAGCTTACATCTCAGTTGTACGGTGGCTGACATAGTGGCTCACGCTGAAATATCTGTAGGGGCTTATCCCCTCCTCCTCAATAATGTCCGCATCAAGGGGCGCCCATCCACAAATCTGGCTGCCGAAACCGTGGGGGGAGGCTGTTCGTAGACAATCACTGGCCGATCTTCATCGTCGTCCAGGCAGCAGGGGAGGTCCTCTAGTGGGAATGGTGGTGGAATTTCCTCCGCTTCCTGCCGGGGTGCTGTACTGGACGGTGTTCTTGTTCTGGTCGGTGAATTGGGCAGCACTTCCTGACATGTCAAATTCTGTTCGGGCACTGTTGCTGCTGGGCCAGGAGGACTGGGATGCATCGCATTCATCAGTTGCTGTAGTTGATCGAACCAGTCCTCCTGACTGATGGTAGAATGTGCGGCAACCAACAGTGCCCTCACATTATTCGATGTCGTGTCCTCTCCTTCTTCTTGATTTAGTAAGGTCGCCCTCCATCCGCGAAACTCGTCTCTCCAAAATCGGCGAACATACTGCCTCATCACTCGTTCTTTCCGTTGTGAAAGTCTGTTGGTGGTGCTCATCTTCGCTGTTGGATTCATTTCTTTTTGACAGTGTGAAAAATTTTATGGTAATCGTATTGCAGAGGGGCCACTATATATAGACAATACGCGGACGCCAGCGAAGCCATGTAGGCAGCGGAAAGATTCTGGGAACCCTTGAAAATTCGGTGTGTTTCATTCTGAATTATAAACGCCTGTCATTTTTACAATACATCTCACCGCTCATAGAATTTTTAGTTCCAATTCATCTCACATAAATCAGGCACTCGTATTAAAAATTTCAGCCGTCTACCCCTTGACTACGTCCTGATTTTTAATTTTTACCGAGTTTCGAACCGTAATCTTCGAATACGCAAAATACAGAAAACCGGGACCATTAAAAATAAATTAATTTTCTGGATTAAAAATAGAGCAAGTCTATCACTTAGCAATCGATACGCGTGCCCTGAAAATTCCAGCTCGTTTCGTTCATGAGAAATGTAGAAAACCAAGAAAACAGTGCCTTCATTTACGGAAAGATCGCACGTTCTACGCAGTTGGCGGGCCAATTTTCGAGGCAACAGAGTTGCGGCCCCTTACTTAAAATCGAAAAGTGCATTTTACCAATTTATGCTGTTTGATAATTTATTAAATGTGTTTGTCGTATGAATACTATTGTTTTATTAAGGTAACATTATGAAAAGGATGTGGGCTACCTATTTCAGTCATTGATTCCGTGAATTAACGGTGCCTTAAATTTATAAGCTGTATCATGCGTACTAGGGGTACCCCATTATTTAAAAAAACCCTTCACGTACGTAGAGCCTGTATTACCTATATACTATGGCTTGGCAAGCATCGGGTTTCACTCTCTCACAGCCCTAGGGATGGTTCTGATAATTATTAAGACTTGAAATTCTAGTCCAGCAATGCACTAATTTTATTTTTTATCCTCGTATGAGTCCAGACTATTAATTTATCCACTCGGGGAGCGTCTAAAAAAATAATTGCAGTGTTAAATTAATTTCCCAGGGTATTTTTTATTTTTAATCATGAAAAATTAGCCAGAATCGATCTATATAAATTTTTGTCGGGCTAGTATTTTTTGTCATTCTTCATTATGGCATCGCCGGGCAAAGAGCTCGCGTTCTTTCAAGTGACGTCGAAAGTAATTCTTATCGTGTACGAGCATGAATTGCACCTTATCGAGGAGCATCCGATCGAAGTGAAATTAACTTTAAGCCTGGCCGGGTGGACGCTATTGACACGTGTGTTACAAGGCCAAGAACCCGAAGTCGATTTTTTGCCTGTCGGCGACGATGTGTACCTGCGGCGGAGTAGAGAGCATTCATTTTTTCCCCGGTTAGAACAGTGTGGCGGTAGCGGTATTGTGCTTTGGCCAGCATTATGGGCGGGGCTGAAATCTATCATTACCGAAGTTGACCACGTACTCTACCCGGAAACCCAATCGATCATCACCCGTACGCTCACACCGGGTTGTACCATAATAATATACCCTGATCGCATCGACCTCATTGATGATGATTCGCGCTGCTGGTGCGTACCTGAACCCGCGCGTATCACATTATCGCCCGATGGCTGGACTACCTTAAAACGTGTGTTATTCGGTCATTTGGATGGAGATAGTATTTACCTGGATCACGATGTATACATTTTTCGCGGGCCTTATTTTGCCCGATTGATCTCTCTCAAACGAGGCGGATTTACGCTAGATCCCGATCTGTGGACGGGTTTGCAAAAAATAGTTCCTGTGGTCGATAAAGTATTCTCTGCACACGACCCGCCTCTCACAGAATAGAGCCTATAAATACCAGGGAAGAGACAGAGTGTGTATCAGTTGGACATTGAGAGCAAGCATGTCGCTACCACTACGAGCCATTTTGCCTCTTACACCGAGTGTACGGTTATACGTTTATGCAGATAAAGTCAAACTGGCGAAAGACGCTCTAGCTATTTACTGGACGCCCGCTGAATCGCTATGGAATCCCGTGACACTAGAGCGTGATGGGTGGAATAAATTTAAACGCGTGTTGAGCGGAGAATTGGATGGAAAGCTCGTTCACCTGGATAATGCCATGTACGTTTATACCCTACCACCCCTGTGCATACGTGTGGGCCGCTACAAAGATACGCGCAGTATCAGCCTAACTCCCTCTGTGTGGGAAGCCTTGAAGAAAATAATGCCTATTGTCGACCAGTTATTGTCACCGGACGATCGATCCCCTGAACAATTAGCGTGGGTTCGT
The DNA here is from genome assembly GCA_036873755.1 of Hanleya hanleyi. NCBI lineage: Eukaryota > Metazoa > Mollusca > Polyplacophora > Lepidopleurida > Hanleyidae > Hanleya > Hanleya hanleyi. Next base: position 33,691 of record JAVTVY010028429.1, read on the forward strand.
GTTATAGAAGACGCGTTCGCTGAACCTGATGAAAGACTACATGAGGCAGAATTTTGTTTCTGTAAACCAGATACTACAGCCGGGAAAAAAAGGCCTATATGTAAAGAATGCACAGCGGCTAGAGAGTCAGTATCACCCCGGGAAGAGATCGACACGGACGGGGGCGAACGAAGGGAAAGTCCGTGATGCGGCGGCGGCGGTCGGGAAAAAAGGAGACGTCTATTAACAAAGTATTAACTGATTTGTATTATAATCCAACGAGTGCAGCTGCCTATAGTGGTGTGGGAGCATTGACTCGAGCGGCCCAAGGCATTAGTCGAAGTGAAGTTCGAGACTGGTTAAAAACTCAGGATACGTATAGTTTGCATCGAGCTGCCCGACGTCATTTTCGTCGTAACCGGGTCATCGTGGGAGGGATAGACGCGCAATGGCAGGCGGATTTGGTCGACATGAGTCGATTTGCACCTCAAAATGATGGACACCGGTACATATTGACGTGTATCGATATTCTATCCAAATATGCCTGGGTCCTGCCCGTGCGTACCAAAACAGGAGAGAATCTCATAGCCGCGTTTCAGCAGATTTTCAAGACGGGGCGCAAACCTCTTTATTTACAAACAGATGAAGGCACAGAATTTCTCAACCGCCCCTTTCAAGCCTTTCTTAAGAAAAAGAAGGTATTTTTTTTTCACACGTACAATGAGACGAAAGCATCGGTAGTGGAACGCTTTAATCGGACCTTCAAAGGACGCATGTACAAATATTTTACGGCTCAAAACACTCGACGCTACCTGGATGTACTTCCTCAACTGGTGCAAGGCTACAATAGGGCCTATCATCGCAGTATTCAGCGAGCGCCCCGTACTGTGACAGAAGGTAACGAACATCAAGTGCGTGCTACGCTGTACTCCTCCAGTCCACCACTCACGGCACCCCGTTACAAACGGGGCGATGTAGTGCGGATCAGTAAAGTGAAAGGACAATTTGAAAAGAGTTATTTACCGAACTGGAGTGATGAACACTTTGTCATCGTGCGCCATAAACCTCGACAACCCCACGTCTATCAACTGGAAGATCTACAAGGAGAGAGACTGCAAGGCACGTTTTACGAGGCAGAATTACAACCCATAGTGAAAACACCGAAAGACTATTACACGGTAGAAAAGATTTTGAAAACGGAACGTCGACGTGGGATTCCCTATCATTTCGTCAAATGGCAAGGCTGGCCTCGTTCGTTTAATTCCTGGGTATCCGGCCGTGACATGAAACGTCTATAAATTCTAACGCCTATCACCACCCGCCTTCAGTATAGGATTTGTACCATGGATAGTACACGTCTACCCTTACTGTTAAGAACTCGAAAAGCACAAGTCGGTACTGTGTTGTGTCTAGTCGTGGTTCTGGGTACGTTATTTACCGGTGTGTTCTACGATTTATCGTACGTGATATCCTGTTTCAACAACCTGCGTTCTCCGTCACCCACCACGACCCCACTGCCTACACCAGCCAAGACGTCAAGGGTCCGTCACGTCTCAACGCAGACACCCATCACATCGTCTACTCCAGCCATCACGTTACCCCGCTACATCCAGCCTACGACCACAACGATCCGTACTACGACTACCACTCATCTTCCATCATCATCATCCCTGAGAAGCGAGCCTTCTACTCTACCCTCTAGTACTACTACTACTACTACGACACCGCTAAACAGTTTTGAAGTGGATGCCCGTGCATCACCCCGTTTACCCCGACAACGGTATCCCTTCGAGTACTATCCCCTGCGCCGGCCCCGACAACTGACTTCTAAACGTCAAATCACCCCCTAAAGCAAATGGACCCACGATGGCAGCATCCATTCACGTGCCTCATCGCTGGACCGACCGGGTCGGGAAAATCACACTTTGTTCAACGTCTCATCCAACATGGGTCAGCCCTGATTTCACCGCCTCTAGCTCGCATCCTGTGGTGTTATGGCGCTTGGCAGCCCGCGTATGAGGCACTGGCCCGTGTCCCAGGACTCACCTTAGTGGAAGGCTTACCGCCTGAGGAACTACCCCCAGACACCTTAGTGGTGGTCGACGATCTCATGACGGAAACGGACACTCGAATCACCCGGCTCTTTACCAAAGGCAGCCATCATCGGCGGTTGAGCATTATCTACATCGTACAGAATCTCTTCAGTAAAAACAAAGAACACCGGAACATTAGTTTGAATGCTCAGTATGTGGTGTTATTCAAAAACCCCAGAGACGCGTCACAAATTACCCACCTAGCTCAACAGATGTACCCTAAATTACAAGCGTCTAGTCCGTCATTCATAATCCAGCCGTCGTCCATTAGAGAATATCCGCGTCCATAATCCAAAGACCTATTCCATTTCCATATAACAGTATTAGCACCAAATTCAAAAAGACAAAAGTATACATAAACACAGGCTTGTTTCCTGCAAGAGAGAAGCGGTCAACAGTTTTCAATGATGCCGGCAAGACATCATGATGTTGCAAAATATCAAATCCGTATCGCTGATCAGTATTCTTAATCCATAATATTCGTTATAGAGTCGTCATCTAAAAATGATGTACCTCAGTCACGCTTTGATTGTGACTGTTCACACGGCCTTTGTACGAGAAGCCTTTGAAGATGCCACCCAACCTGCGCACGGGTATCTCCTCATCGACTTGAAACAAGACACGCCCTCCCCCCTGCGATTGCGTACCCTGATTTTTCCCGGTGAACTACAGACGGTGTACACCCCCAAATGAGAGAAGAAAAAAGATAAAAGAAGAAGACAACGGTCGCTAGCCTTCATTCCTCAACATGTCTGCACGCGTACGCAAGCACGCGCCCGCTCTGCGGGTATTACGCAGCGCGCCCCCGGAAGTGGCCCGGGCCCTGGTGCGCGGCGCGGATCCCGACTTGGTCCGGTGTTTGTGTGAAGTCGCCCATAATGTGTTAAAAGGCAATGTCCCACTCAGTCCTCTGCAGAAAGGGAAATTGCAACGGCACAAGGCAGGTCTCCGAACGTTGGTCAAGAAAACGGGCAGTGTGAAGAAAAAGAAACAGGTGTTACAGCGAGGTGGATTTCTCGGCGCACTCCTCGCTCCCTTAGCCGCTACTGTACTGGGCCCGTTACTCGGTTCCATCTTGGGACGCTAAATGGAGCATACGAAAAAAATGATGCTGGTCGAACCTCGACTGTTACAGAGTTTACAATCTCCCTATCCCGTACCGGCCACTGTGCAACAACTCCAATCTCTGGATGAAGAAATGAATAATATACTGCAACGTCGACTCCCTGATCACGAGAAAATTCAACTCTACCATCATACGCTGAACCAGTACCAGACGTTTATGGATCAATATAGAGGGGGGAGTACTAGTACCCCACCACCACTACCTACTACCACCCCATCACCATCATCATTACCCTCACCTCAGCTGGAAGAAGAAGTGTTGAGCAGTGTGCCTAAAGCCTACAAGACCAAGGCCCGTTTATTGTTGGACCGGGTGAAACAGCATGCCGATATGAGTTGGAACAATGAAGGAAAACTACTGATTCGAAACAAAGTGGTGCCGGGGTCTCATATGACCGATTTGATCAACGATATGGTGCGTTCTCGCAAACACTCTAATCCCCCGGGCTGGGAAGTCTTTGCTCAGGGCTTAAAAGACAGTCACATCCCACAAGAATTGGTAGGAAATCCTAACCGTTGGGCCTTTATGTCGAACCCCCGACATCAACCTGCACCACCCTCTTCTTGGGAGCCCAAAACACCACAACAACGACGACGAGGGGGACCTAACCGATCTAAGTTACAGCGACGATCACAACGCTCCGGTAAAGCACCCAAGGCCTGGGAATCCCTATAAAAACCCGGTGCAGAAGCCAGAACCACTCAGTCGGCATGTTTTACCTGACGTTGCCCAGTAATAGTTCACTCGACGTGTTTCCTGACAACACCTTGACCAAGTATGTCACTCAATTACCTCAACCGTTACATTTACCCGGACGATGGGAATGTGGACTGGTGGAAATTCAATACCCTTACTCATGGTACAACGTACAAGACGGAGAAGTATGGTACGAAGTGACCTACGAAGAAAAAATCTACAGACTGATTCTCCCCCCAGGCCAATACGATACGCCGGCGAAGTTCATACAGGCTCTGAATGCCATGATGGAGTACAAGACTATAAAGCAGAGCGCGGCAGATATAACCACCCTGATAGCCTTGCGCTTCAAGAGAAACATAGCCTTCGATGTCAACGTACACAACGACAAGAGCTCTATCACCCTCACCGAAAACGTGAACATTAAACTCAGTCCTACACTACAGCAAATGTTAAGGATGCCTTACAGCGTCGTCAGGGGTTCCACCATTGTCAACGGTACACATTTGATGGATATGAAAGTAGGTATGTACGGACTGTACGTCTACTCGGATGCCGTGGACAGCCATATTGTGGGTGATATGAACTCACCTCTGTTACGGGTGGTGCCCATTAGCAAGACGTATGGCGAACAAGCCACCCACAGTTTCAATCCTATCATGTTCCTGCCCGTACGCCATACCGATATCGACACGATCACGGTGGATATAAGAGATGACACGGGACGCCCGATCCCATTCGAACGAGGAAAAGTGGTGCTGACACTTGCTTTTCAACAAACCCGCTCTCCTCACTTCGTATAATATGTACGTACCTTACCAGTGCCATACACCCAGCTATGCCGACTACTACAAGAAACAAACGGGAGGAGGCATGCCCATGTTTAGCGGGGCACGCATGCAACGAGGTCACGGATTGGGAAACATACTGGGCAGCATTGTGAAAACGTTTTTACCCATGGTGACACGGGGTGTGAAAGCGGTGGGAAAACAAGCGGTACGCAGTGGATTGCGCGTGGCCGGTGATGTGATGGAAGGCACAGCACCCCGACAAGCCTTCAAACGACGGGCTAAAGAAGCCGGGAGTGTGTTGATCGCCAAAGCCCTTAAAAGACAAACGCCGACACCGCGAAGAGTCAGTCGACGGCCAACACACCGACGACGCACACCCCAGAGGAGAAGGACTAAGCCCCAGAAGAAAAAGAAGAGTAGTAGTAGGAGAGATATCTTCGCATAATGGCATTCATTCACTCCGAGTCATGTCCGTCTACCAACAGTGAATTGGATTTGTGGACTATTCCACCCACCCAAACCAGTGTAGCCGAAGGACGTTGGGTAGAACATCGACCCCTGGCTAGCCTGACGGGAGTGGGTCCCGTAGAATTTACCATTGAAAACAAAGATACGGCCTACCTGGATTTAGCCCACACCTACTTGTACGTGAAAGCTAAAATAACGAACAAGGACGGGACGGACATAGTGGCCACTGCAAATGTAGCCCCGGTGAATCTTTGGCTGCACTCCCTGTTCCAACAGGTGGATATCAGTCTGAACGATAGACTCATCAGTACGTCCACCAATACGTATGCGTATCGAGCCTACCTGGAGACGCTGTTGTCGTACGGCAGTGATGCCAAACTATCACACTTACAAGCTGCGCTGTACTACAGGGATACACCCGGATACCAGAACATGCTACTCCCTGGCAATAATGGGTACGCCAGACGCAAAAGATTAGCAAGAGAAAGCAAGTCCATCGATATGATGGGACGACTGCACGCCGATCTGTTCCTGCAAGACCGCTACATGATGAACGGTGTATCCATCAAGATCAAGTTGATCCGTTCCTCGCCTATGTTCGCCTTAATGGCGGGTGGGGAGGGAGCTATCGATTACAACATCATCATTGAAGATGCAGCCCTGTTTGTCCGTACGGTAGATTTGCAACAGGGGGTGTTGCTGAGTCACATGCAAGCCTTATCGAAAAAAAAAGCCCTGTATCCCATCCGACGCGTACAGACCAAGGTGTTCTCGGTGCCCGCAGGTACGATGATGGCCAACAGAGAGAATTTATTTCTAGGAGATCTGCCTAAACGTCTTACCCTGGGGTGTGTGACCAACACCGCATTCAATGGAAATTGGGCTGAGAATCCGTTCAAATTTGATCATTTCAACATCAACTTTGTGGCACTGCACGTGGCCGGCCATCAAATTCCAGCCCGCCCCTTACAACCGGACTTTACTAAGGGAAACTATGTGCGGACCTACCTGAACCTGTTTACAGCCACAGGACAAAACAACCAGGACGAAGGCAATACCATCAGTCGAAAAGACTTTAGCAATGGGTACACATTGTTCGCCTTTGACCTCACCCCTACCTTGGAACACGATCATCAACTGGCTTTACTGAAGAAAGGAAACCTACGGTTGGAACTGCGTTTCTCCACCCCTCTACCCAGCACCATTAACGTGATTTGCTACGCCGAGTTTGATAACGTCATCAGCGTGGATGAGCAAAGAAACGTGCTGTGTGACTTCTCCAGCTAAACATGGATACAGAACAGCTGATGGACATACTCCAGCGAGATGCCAAGATCCCCTTTCGAGGTGTGTTTCCACGCAATGTGTTTCCCACCCACTCCATCACCCCTGCAGCCTACATCCTGAATACAGACCCGAGGAGTCGACCCGGTGAACATTGGATAGCTGTGTACGTGGACACCCAAGGCCAAGGCGAATACTTTGATTCCTACGGACTTGCACCCCTCCATGCCGATTTGGTGAAATTCATGGACGTCTCTACTACAGAGTGGCGTTGGAATACGCAAAGATTACAAGGCCCCTTGAGTAGTGTGTGCGGACAGTACTGTGTGTTTTATCTCACTCACCGGAGTAGAGGACATTCTATGCCTACCATTTTACATATGTTTGATGATTATTGTCAAGCCGAAGACCGGGATGTTCTCGTCTATGACTGGACGGCCTCTCGTTTTAATGTGCATGCTCCATTTCTCTGGTTAACTTAAAAAAATGTACTGCGCGCAGACCTCTCTTGTTTATTATTGTTATGACGTTGTTGTTCTGACGTTGAATAAATTGATGAAAAAAACACAATGATGGGTTTTGACTTTCTCTTTTTATTTAAGTCAACAAGGATTAGACTATACAAAATAGAAATACAGGGTACAAAATAGTAGGGTATGTACACATAGAATAGTAGTGGTATATATACAAAAAAGTTCTGCCAGGAGTAGGATTCGAACCCACGACCAGCAATTGCTGACCAGCACTTAGGACTGGCGCCTTAGACCACTCGGCCATCCTGACTTTTACATTTGTGTATCCACAGTTAGTGTTCGACATTTTACAAGTCCAAGTAAGTGGTGCTCACACCGTCGGCCAATACTTTTCGTTTGGGATAAAAGAAAGTAAAGGCGTCTCGTTGCTGGATATAGGTCCGCATCTGGTGGTCGACGACCCGGAATCCTCGGTTAGTGCCACTCGCACTGGCCTGGCTTTGCAACACGCCCAGGTAGAGAGCTTTGTCGATGTTGGGATCGCGCCGGCTCACCCCTTTACAGCTAAATTTATTTTCCTCGCCTCCATCTCCTCCGTAACAGTAGTAGGTCTTGGGAAAATAGTAGGTGCATTATGATACACTCCACCCGGATAGACTCGCTTGACACTGTTGTCACAGGTTTTCTCGTGGCGATGTAAGTTGTAAGACTTTTTAAACACACGATGGCATTGGGCACAACTGAAAGACTGAGCGTACTGGCTCATATTGGAAATGAGGGAAAAATGACTCACGCCATTGTCATCGAACACATTGACTTTCATGGTAGCAGCATACCGTTCTGTTGATCGCCGAACCAATTCAGGCACAAATGTATCCGCCTCCTCATCAATGTGAAGGTGAGATGAAGGGACATCTGATGGACTGGTGTGGGTTGAACTATCAGCATTCTGCGCATGCGCAAGAATGGAAAATAGACGTTTTGGAGCTATTTGACTATTAAAAAAGGGAAAAAAGAATGAACACAAAGCATTTTTTTAATTTTCTACTATATTTTTTATTAACACACAATGAACGTATTCACACATGTCAAGGTGAAAACAATGGCGTATGGTAGCCCAGTGTCGTTGATAAATGACCCTCACACGCTCGTCTTCAGGCAAGACTTCAACCGGAGGTGCTGCTGGGTCCAAGGGAAAATCTTCTCCACGTCTCATGCTTTTCGTCTCATACGTACAAGTCCAAAAGACGACGGTCACGGTGAAAACAATGGCGTATGGTAGCCCAGTGTCGTTGATAAATGACCCTCACACGCTCGTCTTCAGGCAAGACTTCAACCGGAGGTGCTGCTGGGTCCAAGGGAAAATCTTCTCCACGTCTCATGCTTTTCGTCTCATACAAGCGGATAGACAAGCAGGCAAACAGGCAGGGAGGCAGACAGGCAGATCAGGTAAGTCCAATTGAAATACACCCCTTTCCCTAAAAATCGACTGCTTTTATACGTTTTCCGGTGAGTGGGGTGGGTTCAAAATGGCGGCCCCTTATTTTACACACACAACACCCTAAGCCGCCATTTTAAACCCACCCCACTCACATCCAGGTCAATCAGTACACGGGGTGAGTGGGGTGGGTTCAAAATGGCGGACTTTAAGTTTTCTATAGAAAATATGGAGCCGCCATTTTGAACCCACCCCACTCACCCGTGCACTGATTGACCTGGGATGTGAGTGGGGTGGGTTCAAAATGGCGGACTTTAGAAAAATAAAGGGCCGCCATTTTGAACCCACCCCACTCACCCGTGCACTGATTAATCATTGAGTGGGGTGGGTTCAAAATGGCGGCACCTTATTTTACACACACAACACCATAAGCCGCCATTTTGAACCCACCCCACTCACCCGTGCACTGATTGACCTGGGATGTGAGTGGGGTGGGTTCAAAATGGCGGCACCTTAGAAAAATAAAGGGCCACCATTTTCAACCCACCCCACTCACCCGTGCACTGATTAACCTGGATGTGAGTGGGGTGGGTTCACGGCACCTATTTTACACACACAACACCATAAGCCGCCATTTTGAACCCACCCCACTCACCCGTGCACTGATTGACCTGGGATGTGAGTGGGGTGGGTTCAAAATGGCGGCACCTTAGAAAAATAAAGGGCCACCATTTTCAACCCACCCCACTCACCCGTGCACTGATTAACCTGGATGTGAGTGGGGTGGGTTCAAAATGGCGGCACCTTATTTTACACACACAACACCATAAGCCGCCATTTTAAACCCACCCCACTCACATTAGGAGGCCACGCCCCCTCACACATCACTCACGCCCCACTCACGCATGCGCACATCAGACAAATCAAATTCTGCGCATGCGCAGAGAAAAAAAAAGAGAACGGCTGACTCCTTGTATACTACTGACTCCATCTACCTCATCAAAACATATACTTATCTGTCCATTTGCGTGTATTATGTTTTTCACTTAAGGCATCATGGATAAATTCAAGAAGGCAGCTATTGAGTTCTTTTGAAATTTGCGTTCTTGACAAATCTTGTCTCTCCAATATTCCAAATTCATACAATTTCATAAAATAATTATCATCGGCAGGTTAATAATGGAATAATGCAGACATGATGGTTCCCCAGAGACAACCCTTCTCGAGAATTTCCATTTGCTCGAATCGACCTTTCAGATTAAGCTTATTCTGAGTGTATACTTACATGATACTACTTGCAAATTGTTGGCTTTCTATGAGATAAAAACTCTCAAATTGAGCTTGAGACGTCAGACATGCAAGAGCCTTCAAGGCCGTCATTTGAAATTCTGAAAAATAATTACATTGAAGACTGTTCCAAATTAAACAAAAATTCCAACGGGATAAGCAAATTCCAGAGACTCCGTTCATGTTGAATCAGCACACGGTGCATCCAGGAAAAATTGTTCAAATCTCACTGGAACAATGAACTCAAAAGGTCTGGTGAGATGAATATGTTTTTCGATAATATGTTTTCGGTATACAGTTCCAAAAATATGCCATATCAGATGAAAAATAGTTTAAAAAATACAATACACAATAGTGCAGATTATACAAGTAAATTGAAGATGAAGCCGTCATAGCCACCACTAAACAACAAATCCATGGTTTCACAAGCTCAAGCCTACTGCACTGGTCTATTAACTTCTATACATTATTGAAGCTATAGAAGTGAGATGAATAAAAGCGTCTAGCCTAATGTACTATGTGGTAAATCACTTCGCCTCGTAATTCTTTCGCACTTAAAAAACAACAACAAAACATTGCAATGTGCACCGAAAACACGGACAACATACATATACAATCGGCTCATGTACAAGTAAACGATAAACGTTGAAAGAACGAAACTGCTTTTCTATTTTTTTTTTTCTCTCGATATCATTGCGTTTGCTTCACAGCTGATCGTTTTTCAATTGACACCAAATCTAACGGCACGTGAAACATTTATGGACGCCTGGACCACCCTTAATGCACTCTAAGTGTCTGTTTCATATTTATTTTCTCCATTTGATAAGTTATACCCGTTCTTTTGCTTGGGTATACAGGTTGATATTTCGTCGTCGAATTTCAGGAAGAAATTTGCATAAGAAGCGGAATTTTATGTGCCATATCTCGGCAACCGCTTTGTGTCGTTTCACGAGATTAACACCAATCTGAAATTGTCACAGCACACCGTGAACTGAGGGCAGGCATCCAAACTAGATGTGCAAGCATTATGGGACAGATGGATGGATGGTTGAAATTGGGCGCTCCCTCGCAGTATAAACTACTTACTTTTCAAATTAGCTATAAGCACACCTCGACATCGAATCACTCTCTTCGCAACAAAACAAAATTGAGAATATAACCTTAACAATAGTACACCCCGTACTTCTGCAACCTGGATGATATTATATAACTTCATACGTTGTTCAGGCGCCATAGTTTGCATATAATTCCTTGCATTGGTATCTGGTGCTTTTGGCCAGAATCCCCGTTATATAGATTAGTGACGACATCGGTGCAGCGGTAAATAATGTACATAAAGCCCGAGATAAAACATTAGCTCAACATTCGTTAGTGTGGTCGCTGTAGCTGGGTGGATAATGTATGTATTTGGGGAGTCGATAAACACTATCTGAACTGGGATATTTGAGACCTGCCAATTAAAGCCTGGAAATGCGTAGTTGTCTTCTGGTCCCCCCTCCCCCCCCCCCTCCCTCTCCCTGCCCTCCGCGTCATCCCCGAATTATTTTCTTACCATTCGAGATAGGGGCTGAATTTTACCCATGATCCTGTGCTCGTGGTTTATATGAATAGGCTCAAAATGACTCCAATATCATAGACTACAAAATCATGAGTGTCAGCTTTCAGTGTTTTTGTCGTTCCGGAGATAGTTTAGAAAGTTTGGTGATTAGGAGGGGGGGGGGGGGCAGGTTGGAGAGCCAGGTTGGGGTAAAGATGCGCTCTGAGGTCCTCGGATGCATCCTATGTCGAAGTACCGCCCGGAAATAATTAGATGTCTCAACAATTCCCATAAAGAATAAATTTCTGCGGAAAGTTGCAGAAGTATCATTGACTTGCAACAAGATTTGATGACGACAGTCGTGGTTGAAGCTTGTAAACTTCAGAACTCATTTTCACTTCCTCGATATTTTGCATGAACATGACGCAACTTTGCCCCGATCACTCGATGTTGCTCGATGTACAATGGGTCAGAATAGAGACATTTGCCACACCCGTGAACATCGGTCTACCGAAACACGATGTGAAGTATCAGTAAACCCTTGGAGGAGAGTTTTACTCATATAGCGCTTTCGTATGACGCTGAGTGCTCCTGAGCGCTTTGTGATATCTCTGTTGGTCTCGTTTTCTACTTTCTGCAGCATTTGACGCCACGATTCACCAAGGGCTATATCGAGGAACGAAGTGACAAAAGTTATAGTATTCTGCACTTGCGCAGCGTGACGGCAATAACAATAAATAATATTAAATTGCAGAAAAGCTAAATCCCGCAAGCGTTTGCCCTCCAGATGACATGCAGCCCTTTACATAACGTTATACATTAGACCCTCCAGGTAGTCATTTATTAAGCAGTGAATTACAACAGTAACAAGCAGCCAGAGGATGCCAAGTCCCCCGCCGAAATGGCAGCAATATTTTTTAGCATTGTTGGTCTCGAGGGGATATACATGAGGGAGGCAACTGCTATACTTCATAGGCGTTGGATGTAGAGGGTCTTAATTCTGCCTTCCCAAGTTTTAAAATCAACTTAGAACGGCTGACTGAACATTTTTTGCTTCTGTAAATTAGCTTCCATGCAATGAAGCATGGAAATTACATGTATGTAACCGAGAAGCGACCCCAAGTGACATCTCAAGGCATATTAGGAAAACCAAATTTGACAAGAAGCTGAATGCATCCTCAACCTATTGTCCGGAAACCAAATTTTAAATTTGCCACCAGGTGTCGCCACCTGTAGGTCCAAGTGGGCGAAATGCAATCCCAAGGATCATTTGATGACATGGTGTATCAGCATACAAACTTTGGGAAGAATCTGAAGAGCCGGGGTTATTGCCCGGAAACCAAATTTAGATTTGTATGCACAAGTGTGCGAAACACAATCCCAAGTGACATCTTATGACACATGAATACCAAATTTGAGAAGAATCCGATGAGCAGTTGTCAAATTATTGCCAGAAACAAATTTCAGTTTTTTCCACCAGGTGTCGCCACCAGTATGCAAAAGCAGGTGAAATACAATCTCAAGGGACATATCATAGCATGGTACCTGCATACCAGATTGGAGAAAAACCTGATGAGCGAAATCAAATTTAGATTCGACACGAGGTGGTGCTACCTGTAAGCACAAGCGGGCGAAACGCAATCCTAAGCGACATCATATGTCACGATATATTCATACCAGATTTAAGAAGAATCTGACGAGCGGTTCCCAAGTTATTACCCGGAAACAAATCTGGTATTTCGCCACCAAGTGGCACCACCTGTAAGTAAAAGTGAGCGAAACGCAATCATGCATGCTAAATTTGAGGAGATTCCGATGAGCAGTTCTCAAGTTAATAGCTGAAAACAAATTTTGATTTTAACACCTGATGGCGCCACCTATAGGCGCAAGTGGGCGAAATGCAATCTCAAGCGACATCTTAGGTCATGTTATTACCCGGAGACAAATTTGGGATTTTGCCACCAGGTGGCACCACCTGTAAGTGCAAGTGAGTGAAAGGCAATGCCATGCAACATCTCCCGGCATGGTACATGTAAATGCATGCTAAATTTGAGAAGAATCCGATGAGCATGCAGTTCTCAAGTTATTGGCCAAAAACAAATCTCAGATTTTGTCATCAGGTGGCGTCACTTTCTGAGCAGAAGCGGATAACGCACTCCCAAGCAACATCTCATGGCAAGGTACAATGTATATGCATGCCTAATTTGGGAAGAATTTGATGAGCAGTGCTCAAGTTATTACCCGGAAACCAAATTTCGAGCAACATTTCAAAGCGTTTCAAAGTTATTGCTTGCAGCAGAAAAGAGCGGAAAGAACCCTCATGGTGCCACCTACAGGCAGATCTTTCTGAAACGCAATACCAATCAACATCTTGTCACAAGGAATGCATATGCAACTAGATACAGTCGATCGAATACGATTGGAGGCATGCCTTTTGCATCTTTAGTAAAGGAAACATTCATAATTTGTGAAGAAAGTAAAAACGTAAAACTTAGGAAAAACATCATTAACATGGCCCCATAAGATAACTTGAGGGTATCCACATACCAAATTTAAAAGAATCCATTAAGGTCCAACAATTACTGTCCGGAAATGCAATTTTACCTTGGCCCTCAGGTAGCACCATGTGTAGGCAGATAGGCATAAAAAATAATCCCAAACGAGATCTTGAAGCAAGATCCCTTGACATGGGAAACAGAAAATGTTAACTTGGCCTACAGGTGGTGCCACCTATGAGCAGATCGACAAGAAAAACAATACCAAGTGAAACCTTCAGGTAAGGTACATGTATACCAAGTTCATTATTAAGTATTAAAAAGTTATTGTCTGGAAACAATTTCAAATTTACCCCCAGGTGGCACCACCTATAAGTGGGTCGGCATGAAAAAAATGCCAAACGAGAAATTGAGGCGAGGTACCTACACACCAAATTTGGAATGAATCGGTTCAGGTTTTTAAAAGTTATTGTCTGGAAACACTTAACTTAGCTTTCAGGTAGTTCCCCTATCAACATGAAAAACATTCTCAAGCCAGATCTTGAGACAAGGTACCACCACACCAAATTCGGAAAGAATGCTTAAGGTTTTCAAAAGTTATTGTCTGGAGATGCAATTTAATTTGGCCCAAGGTGGCGCCACCCAGAAGCGGATTGGCAAGAAAAACAATTCCAAGCAAAAATATATACATGTAGACAAGGGATCCATTTACCAAATACAAAAACATGGGTCTGTGCCTGATAAATTGAAATCTTTTGGGGTTGCAATTATCCCAATATTGCAGACAACACACAAATTTCAGCTTCTGCCAAGATATATTGGAGATATATACATGTATGCTCAACCACAATATATGAGGGTCGGGCGAGGGCTAGTTTGGGAGATAGAGGGTGTGGCTCTGCGCCCTGGGGATGGGGACATGCTCTTCTTGAGGGTAGTGGTAGGTGTGCTGACATGAAAGCCATAGAAAGCTCCCTGTACATGAAACAACCACACTGACAACAATTTTGCACCCAATTCACTGTTTTTGGGGCAATTTCATACTTCAGGACCTATGTTGTCTGCTTTGGAATGTAACATATAATATAGCCATTTTCCCGGTTCAAATCGGTTATGGACTGAGATCCAGCTTGGACAAATAAATATATCCCATTCACTTAGGTTTAAACAAAGGGCCATAACTTTTGAAAATATAACCAAAAACAGAGTAACTTCACGCTGCATACCTATGGGTCACTGACCACATATCATGCAAATTTCATACTTGTTCATACAATAATTAATATTAACCGAGATCCAGACTTACAAATCCCAATTCACAAAGATTTGAAGAAAAAGGGCCATAACTCTTGAAAATATAGGCGAAATGTGGAGAAACTTCACGCCGCACAACTACAGGGCACGGACCATATATCCTGCAAATTTCATAATTGTCCATACAATATTAACCAAGATCCAGCCCGGACAAGTTCCAATTCACAAAGATTTGAAGAAAAAAGGGCCATAACTCTTTAAAATATATGCGAAACGTGGAGAAACTTCACGCTGCACAACTATAGGGCACTGACCACACATCCTGCAAATTTCATAATTGTCCATACAATATTAACCGAGATCCAGCACGGACAAGTCTCGATTCATGAAGAATTCAGGAACAAAGGGCCATAACTTTTGAAAATATGAGCGAAACGTGGAGAAACTTTACGCTGCACAACTGTGGGTCACTAACCACATATCATGCAAATTTCATACTTGTCCATACAACATTAACCAAGATACAGCCCGGACAAGACCCATTCACAGAGATTTCAGAAAAAGGGCTATAACTCTTGAAAATTATAACGGAACACGAAAAAAACTCTACGCTGCACAACTACGAGCCACTGGCCACAGTCCATGCAAGTTTCAATCCTGTCCATGAAATATTAACCGAGATATTGCCCGGACAAGATATTCGGACGGACGGACAAAGCGATCGCTATATGCCCCCCCTCTAGTTAGAGGGGGGGCATAAAAAACAGGGGTTCGGTACTGCGGGGATTTCCCCACCAGTTATTTCATATTATACTTCTGAAATATAATAAGGTTCATGCAAAAGCTTTAGGGTAAATCATATGATGTGGAATAGAATGATTTCATAGCAAAGTTGAAGGATATTGCAGACAACACACAAATTTCAGCTTCTGCCAAGATATATTGGATACATGTATGCTCAAACACAATATATGAGGGTCGGGCGAGGGCTAGTTTGGGAGATAGAGGGTGCGGCTCGGCGCCCTGGGGATGGGGACATGCTCTTCTTGAGGGTAGTGGTAGGTGTGCTGACATGAAAGCCATAGAAAGCTCCCTGTACATGAAACAACCACACTGACAACTGCATGCCATCATCTATCACAGTCCGAAAAACCACAAGGTGGAATTCAATTCAATTCAGGAAATTGATCATATGCACAGTGTGCACCCAAACTTTAAGAACTCAGTTGTAATTAATATAGTAAGTTACACTGTGGACACAAATGGTTCCTGCAGAAGCTTCAGGGTAAATCATATGATGTGAGATACAATTATTTGATAACAAAATTGAAGAAAATGTTGTCCTTCATTTAAGACGACACGAAATTTTAAAAAACAGGGGTCCGGTACTGCGGGGATTTCCCCGCCAGTTATTTCATATTATATTTCTGAAATATAATAAGGTTCATGCAAAAGCTTTAGGGTAAATCATATGATGTGGAATAGAATGATTTCATAGCAAAGTTGAAGGAAATGTCCTTCATTTAAGACTACACAAAATTCAAAACTAACACAGGTTCGGTACTGCGGGATTCCCCTGCCAGTTATTTCATATTATACTTCTGAAAAAAAATATGATTCCTGCAAAAGCTTTAGTGTAAATCATATAATGTGGCATAGAAGGACTGGACAGCAAATTTAAGAAAATGGTGTCCTTCATTTAAAGCGACATGAAATTTAAAACAGCGAGAAGCGGAAGAAAGAAGAACAAATGACAAACGCATTTAGGCATTTAGGGATGCCTAATTATGTGAAGAATTTGAATGGAAACCACGGACATGCACAGAAGATTGGAACAAGACCCAGTGGCGCCACCTACAGGCGGATCTTGCTGAAACGTAATACCAACAGACGTCTTGTCGCAAAGAATGCAGATGCCAAATTTCGGAGGAATCCGACAAAGCATTTAGGAGTTATCGCTTACGAAGTATTTGCACGGACATGCACTAAAGATTGGAACAAGACCCAGTGGCGCCACCTACAGGCGGATCTTGCTGAAATGAAATACCAAGAGACATCTTGTCGCAAAGAATGCAGATGCCAAATTTCGGAGGAATCCGACAAAGCATTTAGAAGTTATTGCTTACGAAGTATTTGCACGGACATGTCCGTGCATGCACGGACACATAGAAGCAAGACCCCAGTGGCGCCACCTACAGGCGGATCTTGCTGAAACGTAATACCAATAGACGTCTTGTCGCAAAGAATGCAGATGCCAAATTTCGGAGGAATCCGACAAAGCATTTAGAAGTTATTGCTTACGAAGTATTTGCACGGACATGTCCGTGCATGCACGGACACATAGAAGCAAGACCCCAGTGGCGCCACCTACATGCGGATCTTGCTGAAACGTAATACCAAGAGACGTCTTGTCGCAAAGAATGCAGATGCCAAATTTCGCAAGAATCCGACAAAGCATTTAGAAGTTATCGCTTGCGAAGTATTTGCACGGACATGTCCGTGCATGCACGGAAACATAGAAGCAAGAACCATTTTAAAGTCCCCGGCCGCGTTGCGGCGGGGGACAAAAATCTGCAAGGCTAGGCAGAACGTCATCAAATTATCGCCTCAAGGTCAGAAAGGCGGAAACAAGAGTTATTGGAGCGAGACAGCCTGCAATAACCAGTCTTGGTCTAGTGTCCCTGAATGAGAGCGAATTTTATCACACTTGGAGGAATGTAAGATCAGTCCACAGCGAATAGGTGCAGGATTTGTCCGAATCTATTCTTGTCTGAAATTGTCGTCTGACATTTGCGTATACATTATTATTGTGTGTTTTTTTGTATACTATATAATCAATAATAGTTAAGGTCACTAACATGAATGATCCCACTATGGGATAACCATCTGGAAACAATAACGAGTGACAAATTTCTTCAGGCTACTATCAATGAAATGAGTACACTTTAGTCGATCCATTAGCATCTAATCGAGTCTGTAATTCCTTTCCGTTCTCTCTAGACACGGCACCAAATTTGACAACTTTGTTGTATCTTTCTTAGTCACAAATGTTGGCGATGGTAGAAATGTGGTTCGCATTATGAGAGATCGCTGAAATACATCATTGTAACTGTAACATCGAACATGCTACATCCTCTTTAGCACAGTATTTATTTCTCAGAACATGATGAATATAAATCTAAGTCACACCATAATGGCGGCCATATTGAATTTATCCATGATCCTCAGTTCGGTGGAGTGAGCAAATAGGCTCACAATGACCCCAATACGATAATCTGTAAAGTGTCTTTTAAGTCGTTCTGGGTATAAGGTAGACAGTTTAGTGGGGTATCAATGCAGGCTGCAGGTCTGTTAGGTGTGATATACTAAACTAGTTGTACATCCGACCGGTGAAACATGACAAACATTGTAAACATGACAAACATTGTAAACATGACTGAAATAGTCTTCAGTGAGGACAAACACAGATAGACACACACAATCAAGACGATTAGACATGGACTGATCTTTATTATAAATCGCTCTGATTATCATGGACTGATCTTTATTACAAAGTATAATAGTTCGTCGCGGTTAACCAATTAATCATGTAAATACCAAGTGACATAACACGGTAGCAGTTCGATGGTCGGGCCCCAGCTAGCAAGTGGACGTCAGACCAACGTTGGGTAAACGTCAGCGTCACCTTTGGCGCAACGTTGGCTGGTGACGTTAATCCAACGTAATTTTGTCCTTTGGCCCAACATTGGCCCAATGGTTGGCAATCCGATGATGATCCAACGTTGGACCGACGTCAATAAGAAGACGTTGGCACAGTGTTGGCTGGTGACGTTAACCCAACGTAATTTTGTCCAGTGGCCCAACGTTGGCCCAATGTTGGCAATCCGATGATGGTCCAACGTTGGAATGACGTCAATAAAAAGACGTTGGGCACTAGGTGGCAAATGGCGTTGACCCAACGTCACTTTAAACGTCACTTTAGGTCAATTCCACGTCACTCACGTTACACTTTTAGTCTTTTTCAGATATATAATTGCTTGTCAATCTTCAAGTCATCAATTATAAGTGGACATACTGTGCATGCTGGCAGCCCTGGCCACAGTGTACACCAACAAATAAATATTGTTCAAATTTGTATGAAGGCCTGTATCCAAGTGAAGTTTTAGCACTCGTCACTCACGTTACATGAAAAAGGACATGAAAATTTTAGTACCAACTTTATCCTTGAAATTAGCTCTGGCTTTAATTTTCAATAAACAAACAACCATTTCCATAATTGGGCAGCCACCACATCTAAGCAGCAGTAACATTATTAAGTCAAAATTATAAGTGTATTAGCTGTCATCAGCACCAAACCACAAGAAACCTGCGTCACTCACGTTACTGTACAATTCAATGAACCTCAATAAGAAGACCTATTGTTTTTTGTTCAGAAATAACATTTCAAACAAAACAAAGTGATTGTTTTCAGTTTACAATATGACTGGGGGATATGAAGCCCCATTGCTCACTGGAAATTCATGTCCAGTGATTATTTCCAGTCAATTATGTCATGTAGTGATACATTCTGTCTTATAACATTACCAAAACCTCTGGTAAATCGTGCATATGTTTGGATTATGGCATATAAGCTTATACAATTATCAAGCTATAGGAGAAATGATACTCATGTAATGATCAAAGATTCTTTAATACCGGTACATGTAAATAGCGATCATATGTAGACATCCCTTCCACATCATTCAGTCAAAGTTTGCTTCATTATACATGTATTCAGTACTTCCTCAAAATGTTAGCAACATTTGAACAGTATAATTGGTTTGTCAAACTGAACTAGATCCTTTTCGAGTTGTTGCACAAATTTGAACACACAAGTGGGAATGCATTTAACCTCTGTTGCTTAATGAAATCTCTTTGAATCTCTTTGATTATTACAATCAAGTAATGTAGCTCTGTTCATTCAGTGCGCTTCTGAAAATGTGAAATATCCACAGGGACTGGGTTGCTCAACTTCCTAATAATTTGTTCCCTGGTGTAGTAAACAGTGTGTCTTAGACTTGACCACCTACTGCTTACTATAACTGATACTCCCTAGGTGTTCACCTAAGGAAACCGTAACCCTAACATGGTTTTGCGTTTAGCAGTTCGGAACTAACCCTATGTCCGATTCCCCAGGTTTGACAGTATTTGCTGCCTTAACATTTCTTGGAAAAGTACTGAAAAGTTTGCCTGCTGCTTACTTCAACTGATAATGCCTGTATTCAACTAAGGGAACTCTAACATAGCATTGCAAATAGCGCTTCGGAAGTAACCCCAAGTTCGATTCCCCGTATTTGCAGCCCTTATATTATTTCTAAGGAACTGCTGAAAGTATGCCTATACTGCTTACTGAATTTGACTTTTGATGATACTCCCTTTTAGCGATAGTGATGTTTAACTTCGGTCTTGTGACCACCCTATTTCAGAAATACAACTCCTGCCTATTTCACATGGCTGTCTCAGCCCAAACAGTGATTCCAGTATCAGACATAGTTTTTTCTCTTGGTATCTATTCATGTACTAACTTCAGGTGCCTCGCCTAATAATTTGATTCCTTATTTTGTGTGATATTTCTAGTTCATTAGGTCATCAAAGAACTACTTGACTGGATATATACATGCTTTCTTATGTTTCTGTATTAAAAGATATTATTTGAAACCACTCTTGGACATATCATTTTAGAATCCAAAAATCTATTCCGGACATGGATTTTATTAACCTCAAGTATTCACTCATATGAGGTCTTAAATCAAGTTCAGTCAAGTTGTTTATAGCTACCAAGAAGGTAGTGCTTCGATCTGCAAAGCCTCCAAGAGAGAACGAAATGTTCTACACCCCTGTTATTGCACCAATTGCAATTGATGACACCAGTGACTTCAGCCATCTCCTGTCACTCACGTTACATATTGTCACTCACGTTACATCGTCACTCACGTTACCAACTTCAGCGAGCTGACTAGCACTAAGTGTCAAGTGTATGATCATAATTCTTTGTATATATGTTATAAATACCTGACAGATGCTGAGATGAAAGCAGCTAAATTGAATTAAAAACTGTTGAAGAGATAGTCAAAAGAAATGCATATTTTGTCAGTGACATTATTTACTTAAGACTCATGAAAGCCAATGACTTTTGACAAGTCACAATGGTCCATTGGTTAGAAATATTAACAGTTTTCTCAATTACAATTACTACAACACAGGAAAACAATTAGGGCAATTTAGAGTTTAATTTCCGGCCAAAAAATGGAAATTCTTTATTAGGTTTAAAAAATGCTTCAGGTTAGTCTGTGCTGGAGCTATTCATGGGAAAATTTAAATATATGTCAAGTAAAACACCAACAATAATAATTGATCACCAAATAGCATATTTAAGAAACTTTTATTTTTTGCTATTTGTCCCAAGTAGCATGGAATTGACCTTTAGTGATATAGACAGATCAAAATTTCATGCCCAATACTGTTGTAAATTTAAGAAATAATGTTTTTATAGGCGTGCTAAATCGTTATTTCATGCACGGTTATTGTGGGAAGGTTTTTTTTATTTTAGGACAAGGGTGAAGCCCACGCCCTAACAACTTTCCCATACTAACCATGCGTAAACTAACGAATTTGCTTGCCTATGAAAACATTATTTCTTCAGTTTACAACAGTAATGGGCATGGAATTTCAATATCTCTATATCGCTAAAGTGACGTTGAAAGTGACGTTGGGTCAACATCATTTCTTGAAAAACTTCGAAGTATTGCAAATATTTACAAACACAATATTTTTGGTTCGAACAACTTTATTTTTATAAGTTAACAAGATTCGAGCACAGGTATAAAAATTAAAATCACAATCCACATTCATATGTTGTTATTATAACAAAAACAGAACAATGCTTCCCTATTCATATTTTCATCATAAGTGAACTTGGCTTTTGAACTCACAATTATTCATAACTTGGAACATGATAAAATCCATTTATGCAGTGATTCGAGTTCAAATGATTTGACCGTAACGCGTTCAACCTAAAAAAAAAATTAAAATAAGAGTCTTCTTTGGAATGCATAACATGGAAGATATTTCCATTTTGAAGATTGTTTGGCCTAAATGACCCAATATTTGACCTATTGATCTAACAAAGATAGAATTCTGCTGCGGACAATGTATGAATTGATGAAAGGAAATTGTGATCACATTTTAGGACCTCGTCAACCGAAAGGTGGTATAATAATGTTCATTACCGCGAGTTTTCTGTCTATTCAATGGTTTCAGTTCCAATGGCTTATCGTCCTCAGCATCGTTTGGTCTGTTCCGGCTTTTAGCAGCTAGAAACAAATAGAAAACAAATACATGGATCAATATTTACATGAAGGAGAAGTGTTAAGGGGTTTCAATACAGTGCAGCATCACTGACCTATTGTAACATGTTTGCTGTTGCAATTTTCAGTTTAATACAACAGTATAACATTATTAGCCTGAATTACATATGTGCAAAATTTCATCGAGTTATTGGCTAAAATCAAAATAGTGATCATATTCTACATCGGCAGAAAAAGTTACACTGGATATCAGATTCTCTGCTATATCACAGGGTGAGCAAATTTCTCTTGAGAGGAGGTTAATTTTATTATCAGAAATTACTCAGAAATATTCAGGGAATGATCCGGAATAGATCAGATTGTACATCCACAACTCAATTACAAGGTTTCTACCTGAAAGCAAGGGATAATTTCCTGAAATTCAGGTATATCATCCATGAATTAAAGCTAAATTATCTGAATTTTAGGGGATTTTACGTACCTGAATAGGGTCGGGAACTTACTAATCAGGGTGGTAAATTTGCCTGAATTTCAGGGAAAAAACTCTCATTCAGGGATCTTTTTTTCTGAAATTCAGGTAATTATCCCTGGATTTTCAGGTAAAATCCCTGAAACTGAGTTGTCGATGTGCAGCCTGATCTATTCAGGATTATTCCCTGAATATTTCTGAGATTGAGGTAAAAGTCCTGAATTGATCAGGTTGTATATCCACAACTCAATTTCAGGGATTTTGGCTGAAATTCAGGGCTGATTAGTAAGTTCCCGACCCTAATCAGGTAAGTAAAATCCCATAAACTTCAGCTAATTGGTTGATATACCTGGTTTTCAGGAAATTATCCCTGGATTTCAGGTTTATTCCCTGAATATTTCTGAGAGTGTAAGCAATAAACATTTATAAGGTGTACGGGTAGCGTATGTGTAAAAGTCATGAGACTAATAAGTACGAAAGGCTGTATTTTCAACATACAGAGAAAATCACAAACCTTTTTTCTTCTCTGCTGCCTCCTTCCTACCACCATCACAGTCTGTATTGAAGGATTTACCCAGGATTTAATCCTTTCTTCGCAATCTGCAATTTTGATCTCTGATTTCCTCAACACTTCTGCAAAAATAGAATGTTAGCACTAATTCATCAAGAAAATATATATTTGGGAATGACGTGGTGTCATGCTATCACGATTGAAGCCTAGTTCAGCAGTGCTCATAGCAAGATACTATAGTCGTGTATATATGCATGATTAGCTGAAGGTGAATGGCTATATTATTGTTAAACTAAGTCTATAGATATTACATGATATCATAGTAGTTTACCGTTTGTGGCTGATGTGATGTTTACAAACGCCATGTAGCTCTGGCAAGTGTGAAGTTGAACAGTTTAAGTTTTTTTCTGAAGTTGCAAACTTGCAAGTTAACTTTGACTGTCATGCTGATCTCTGGTTGGGTGATGGGCTTTCAACAGCCACTCAGTCAATGTGAATCATAGAAACACACCAAAGGAAAAGAACATATTATTAGAAGTTGGCAACTTAGATACTACAAAGTTACATGTGATGTTTTGATTCAGCCAAGGCATGACAAACACATCATTTATAGAATCGTAATAATTATCAATAATTGTTATAAACAAATATGATTTCAACTATCATTACACATAGCTGTATCAGATATCATGCCACACATACAGATACTATACCGCAACTAAAAATATATGTAGATATCAAAGTTTAGAAATGGGAATCATGTATCACTATCAAGTAGAGTTAGTCCAATAAACAGGTATTGCCATATATTTAGTAACTATCAAGGCCATTGTCACTTGATTGGTTGTTTGCATGACAGCCTTCATCTATATTTTGAGGGCAAATAATTAAAATGGTCATGAGTAAACCTCTCTGAAAAGGAAAAATGTGAAAGAAAGAGTATAATTACAGAATCAAAGCTTCTAGCTGCACTTTGCAAGTCATACAATAATGAAAAATACAGATAAAAAATACTTGTGCATAGCCCTTTTTTAACCTTCTGAAAGCACATGAAATTTTTGTTTCTGTAATAGACTTTTTAATTAACATTGTGTATTTAAGAGAGGTATCATTTTGCATTCAAGATTTGTCTGAGGACTATATTTATGATGATTGATGTTGGTCATCAAATATGCATACATTATTGGTTATAAACCACGATTAATGATTTTAACGAAGACGCCCTATAAATAATGCTTCTTGAATCCCAAGAATGGTTTTACGATAAATTTCTTAAACAAAAGCAAATTACGATAAGTTTCAAGTATTCTTTAGCTATTTACTAGGTTACTTGAAGTATCTTGATGGATGATCAGGTTACCGCGAAGGCTGACCGAGCTTGTTCGAATTCAACCTGTAAAAGGTGTGACAGATCCCAGTTTTCGACGGTCGACATTTCGAATGGTACATTTGAGCAAATTTTGTTTACAAATTCTCATACTGTTGTGTTAGACATGAATATGCTCTGAAAACCCACCTGAAGTTATTAATTGATAAGCTGCTGATACACAATGATGGTGGCGAGAGATACGGTAGATGAATGACAGGACGTACGTCGAGACTGCTTGCCTGCCGCACACTTGAGAACATGCGCTGAACATGCAGACGATCCAATATGGCAGCGATGGTGAGCGGGAAAATACTTTGTTGCCGATCGGTTTGAAAGACGAGGCAATCTTCCATATAAATTATTTTCACTTGAGATTCATTGGCATATCAAAATGTGTTTGTATATTACCAATTTATATCAGAGTTATACTATATTATTAAGTCACGCATACATAATACATCATTTGCGTCGGTAGTACGTGAATGTTGGGCAAATGTCTGTTTAACGACGTCAGATAGGCGTCGGAAAGACACCGTCGATTCCACAACGTTATACCGACGATGTAAAACTGACTATATATACTCGTCAATTTACCAATGTCGGTACAACGTCTGCAAACAGACGGCGATATTCCCGACGCAATACCAACGTTGACAAATAGTCGGCATTCCGACGGCGACAGTGCCGACCATTGCCGACGTTGATCCGACATCGTTCTGCTAGCTGGGGCGCTACCGTGCAACTTCCAATATTTGCATAGAGCTCGCGTACACGTTATGTGTATCATTAGAATAGAGCGGTAGAGGGGAGACTCTCGGCGGTCAAATATATAGATGTAAGAGGTGGGAAATATTGACGACGTCTGGCGACTAAAAAGCAACCATATGACTCTGCAGGAAAGCATCCGCCGACAACTAACATTCAGACCTGAGAATACGGTGGATTCTCGGATGTAGCCTTAGTATCTCAGCCGCGCTTTTATTGCAGATGTTCATGTGGAGACAATGAAATATCCACACGGCCCCTAGCACCGGCTTAAGCGGAATTAGATAGGCTCTGTGATGACAGATCAGCTCATGAGCGTCGTGGACGTCTGATGGAGTAAACGCCTCAACATGGGGGGGGGGGGACTGGTAAATGCAAAAATACCCAGGAAGACTAATCTGTAATGCCCGACGTCGTACGGCTTAAATTTCCCACCAAAGCAATAAACCTACATATATTTGTCGAGAGACATGTATAGAGGTCGGGCCTCGGGGACTAACAGTCCACCAGCAGAATCCTACTATATACAGGTAATAAACTGGAGCGATATGCAACAGGTGGGGAAAGTTGATAACGTCTGGCGACTAAAAAGCAACCATATGACTCCACAGGAAAGCATTCGCCGACACCTAACATTCAGACAAGAGAATTCGGTTGATTTTCGGATGTGGCCTCAGTATCTCAGCCGCGCTTTTATTGCAGCTGTTCATGTGGAGACAATGAAGTATCAACGCAGCCCCTAGCATCGGCTTAAGTAGAATTAGATACGCTAGCTAGCTAATCATGACAAACATGGTAAACATGACAAACATCGTAAACATTGTAAACATGACAAACATTGTAAACATGATAAACATTGTAAACATGACAAAGGCATATCACAAAAGCATATCCTTTCAGGGTTGTAATTAGTTACTCTTTTAGTCCTATTATGAACTTCCTCTGGCCGACTCATCTACGGACCTCAATCGTCCCTGTCCTTTTACACAAAACATGTGTGTTTGATCTAGCAGTAAGGGTATTTTATGAAGCAACACCTATGAAATACAGGCCATATAATTAACACAATGATAACTTATGTATTTGACAATGTATCTATTAGGGCAGCACGAAGGGACGTCTAGAAGAAACAGAGGCAAGACGGACAAAACAGGAAGACACTGGTCCTAAATTCGGATGGATCCAGGGAGTTTTGGTGAGTACTCACTGCTTCCTAGATAGATTATATGCATTGAATTCAACTAACATCATGGACATGTATCCATGACAGGAATTATGACATTTTATCTCCCCTCCCCCCCCCCCCTCGTGTGTCTATCTATCTATCTATTTATCTACATGCGTCTTGGAAAGTAACTTTCTATTGTTGCGGAAGACGTCAAGCATTTTTGATATTATTATCGCTATTTCTAGGTTATCGAACGTAATCCGGCCTCATGACGGGACAAATAGTATTCTCTCTAAAGTTGTCTCTGTCCTCTCTCTATATTTGTAGGTACGATGTCTACTAAATATATTTGGTGTGATGTTGTTCATACGCCTGTCGTGGGTGACGGGACAGGCGGGGATAGGCCTGGCGTCTGTCATTATCCTGTTTTCCACAGTTGTCACTGTTCTCTCCACCTTATCCATGTCTGCTATCTGCACCAATGGGGAGGTGAAAGGAGGTATGCCTGTAATTTCTAAAATATATAACATTCCCTCATAGGTCAGGATTGTCGTTCTCAACTATAGCTGAGTCTTCCCTTCCACGGCACCCTACCAAACCTTGGAATCGTACTGACTCTATCTATGAATCAATTCAAAATTGCTGGGGGCCCTTCAAAAAGTAATTGTCGCCGAATTTCCATACATGTTTGACGTTATTATTGTGCATGAAACTAACTTATGCTCAATAATAACTCTCAACAATCGTATTAATTATCGTATATTTACGGGTATTTATACAGAAATTCTAACGAAATTAACCTTAAAGTTGTTCTCTATAAAATTGCCTTGAGTATATTTATCATCATTAAAGACAAATAAAAACTCGACGAATCGGTTCAAGAGTAGGCTGAAAAATACTTTATGACGAGATGACTGTGACGTTGTCAGGATAACCAATTCAATGACGTCATCCCGTATCAACCTGCTAACAATAGACTGAGCTCACTGAACGTCAGTAGTTGGATTGACTCCCATGACAGGCTGTTCCTGTGTCGCTTAATTAGGCATCCCCTTATGTGTTTGTCATTTTCTTCTTTCTGCTTCCGCTTCCGCTCCCGCTCCCGCTCAGTTTTCGTTTCCGTCGGATAACTTTTGAATGCCTTCGTCAATCAACTTCTCATTTGTTGTTGATATTGCTTCTGTCTAGGGGAAGACACCTATTGTTTTTTAAGCTCTGTCCGAGACTCGATACTTGTGTTTTATCTACATTTGTTATTATATGCAAATCTCCTGATATGCAAATTTTCCTTTTGTTCAATCTTTTTCGTCGGACAGCTTCTGAATGCCTTCGTCAATCAACTTTAATTTGTTGTTCCTATTGCTTGTGTCTATGGGAAGACACCTATTGTTTTTAAACTCTGTCCGAGACTGGATATTTGTATTTTATCTACATTTTCTGTTATATGCAAATTTTCTATCTGGACCATGCATACATGTATATGGTATAGTGGCTGTCTCTGTTTGGGTACCAATTCCATATTCTTATTTGCATAGATAGCACATCAGTGATGGATTCACAGTTATGACTGTCAAAATAGTCTGAAGCCATTTGCAAATAAGGACATTAAGTTCCTGGCAAAATTTGCATATAACAGAAAATGTAGATGAAACACAAGAGACAATGGCGTTGCAGATCTTAAAGCCACTGACATAGATACATTAATTCAAGAACATCTCAGTGCCAAATCTAGGTAGGAGGTACAGGTAACAAGACCATGTGGTAGGTTTTTTTTGCTGATCCACCTGAAGGTGGCGACACGTGGGAAAATTAAATTTCCGGACAATAATTCCCTGAGAAATTGGACAGATTATATCGAGCCCATAGATTTAAATGTGGAAAGCTTAATACAGGGATCTAAATGATATCTGTTGACGACCTTGTCCCTGTTTTTGTCCCTGTCCTTGTTCAAGAAAGTTGTTTTGGACTCGGCCCCACGATGTCTCCTGAACTAACCCCCCCCCCCCCACCAGTTCTCATATATTCCGAGAGATTATATGATGCTACGCTTTTTCAACCTATGCACTACCCTCGGGAGGCTGGAGCACCAAATGTTACACGGCTTATCAGGCTCATGTGATGCGGTGTACATTGTTTATACAGACATGCCGAATCACCTACAATATATCCCTTTATAGTAATTATTAATAGATTGATGACATTATTTCAGAAGTACAATATGAAATACCCGGCGGGGGTTCCCGCAGTGCTGAACCTCTTGGGTTTGAATTTCATGTCGCTTTAAATGAAGGACACCATTTCCTTAAGGTTTCCTTCCATTTTGCAATCAAATAATTGTATTCCATATCAGATGATTACCCTAAAGCTTTTGCACGAACCACATTTTATTTCAGAAGTATAATATGAAATAACTGGCGGGGGAATCCCCGCAGTGCCGCTCCACTGTCTTTTTTAATTTCGTGTCATCTTAAATAAAGGACAACATTTCCTCCAATTTTGCTATCACATAATTGTATTCTACGTCATATACTTCACCCTAAAGCTTTTGCACGAACAGTATTTTATTTCAGAAGTGTAAAAATGATTTACACTAAAGCTTTTGTGTGAACCAGTTGTGTCCACACATGTAACTAAATTGCATTTAGTATATTAATTGCAACTGAGTTCCTAAAGTTTGTGTACACACTGTACATATGATCAATTTCCTGAATTGAATTGAATTCAACCTTGTGGTTCTTCAGACTGACAGATGATGGCATGCAGTTGTCAGCGTAGTTGTTTCATGTACAGGGAGCTTTCTATGGCTTTCATGTCAGCACACCTACCACTACCCTCGAGGAGAGCATGTCCCCACCCCCAGGGCGCCAAACCGCACCCTCTATCTCCCAAACTAGCCCGCGTCCGACCCTCATATATTGTGTTTGAGCATATATATCAAATATATCTTGGCAGAAAGTTGAAATTTGTGTGTAGTCGGCAACATTGGTATAATTTTGCCACCCCTCAATGAATTGCAACCCCAAAAGGTCTCAATTTATCAGGCACAGACCCATGTTTTTGTAGTTGGTAAGTAGGTCCATTGTCTATTGATCTTGCTTGGAATTGTTTTTCGTGCTAATCCGCCTCTGGGTGGCACCACTTGGAGACCAAGTCAAAATTGCATTTCCAGACAATAACGTTTGAAAACCTTAAGGATTCTTTCCATAATTTGGTTTGTGGGTACCTTGCCCCAAGGTCTGGCCTGAGAATGTTGTTCGTGTTGATTCTCGAATTCTCGCGTCAAAATCTCGACTTCTCGCCTCGTAATCTCGACTTCTCGCCTCGCATACTCGACTTCTCGCCTCGCGTTCTCGACATTGCGACTTCTCGTGTCAGCAAAATACAGGGCGAGTATGCGAGAAGGCGAGTGGCCGCTACCGTCTTCCATACGTTTTTGCTAAATAACATGGTAATATAAGAATACTGTCCACATTTATACCAGCTGTCACAAGATAAGCGATACAGAGACGGATGACCCGGACCCAGGAGTCCACTAAGCTATTAAAGGCTGTTCAGTGAAGCGTTCCAATTGTTATTGTCTCGATTCGAGTAGATCCCAGTGTGTTCACATCTCCCAATAAGGCTTGACACAAATGGTATGTAGAGTGTGAAAATTGCAGTTATCTTATGAATACATGGGAAGTAAGGAGGAGGAGCATAAAGAATTTCCACATCCGTAAGCTGGAAATCTTAGTCACACGATACTGTTGATACACTGAACTTGTTAGTCTAAGGCATAAGAAAACTCGCTCAACATAACAAACGAAATCGCATATTCGACATTTCGAGATTATCAACTTATTTTGTCATCTTCAGGAGAATTGTGAATTTGCCGTTTTGCTAAATATCAGGGTAACTAGATGTATACTATAGAGCCATGTGTTTACATGGAGGATATTGGACAGGTAACTTCACCAGGGTGACGTCACTTCCGATCTCTATGTGGTATGTATCCCTCCGCGGTCTGGCGGTGATGCGGTCAAAAAAGCTTCCGCGGACAGAAAGTAGTCCCAAAAACGTGGTCTACAATAGTGGCCAGTATTATACAATATACGGGAAAAATGCCTGTATGGGGTATGGTGGGTGGTCATCTTTTTATATTTTTTATTTTACTATGGGTTGTTTGGTCTTGTTTTCTTCGTCTCGCCACGAAAAACACGATGGAAGGGGTGCCGGAGCTAAGCAGTGAAAGTTTTCGAAAAGTACCGGGTAGGTCCATACTGGCTATGGTGAATAGGTTCATACTGGGAAATTCACACATGTTCATTGTGATCTGGGTTGTTTGGTCTTGTTTTTCACGTCTCACCATGTAGAACACGATGGGAGGGGTCTCGAAGTTAAGCGGTGAATTTTTTTTGAAAAGTTCACGGAGGTCTGTGTAGGCCCATATGCCGATATTGCCTATGGGTTATAGGTCCATACTGGGAAATTCACACATGTTCATTGCCGTATGGGTTGTTTGGTCTTGTTTTTCACGTCTCACCACGTAGAACACGATGGGAGGGGTCTCGAAGTTAAGCGGTGAAAGTTTTCGATAGTTCAGGTGACGGTTAGGTCTGTATATAGGCCCATAGGCCTACTAGCTCAGTGGATAGGTCCATACTGGGTGGACATTTTGAGATCTAGGTGGAGCACCCGACCGGACTAATGTATCTTCCGTTTTCAATATTCTGCGCATGCGCAGTCTGGTCGTAGTATAGAAAGCAGGCATTTTGGGGTGTGCGGGGGTGTGTTTGGGGTAGAGATTGACCACTATTGGTCCTAATGGGTCGGGGGAGGTGTCAAAGTAAAGCTTCTGTGGGGTAGAGTCAGAATGATGTGTTTTTTATTGCAAGTCGCGTCAATCTGCGCATGCACAGTTGGGTGTAGTAAGTAAAGTAGCCATTTTGAGGGGTGCGTGGGGGAGTGTTAGGTGTAGAGAGGGACCATCCTTCGTCCGAATGCGTCGTGTGGGGTGTCATTTTGTAGCTTTCGTGGTATAGACCACAATTTGAGGAATGGTCACAGCATCTGTGACGTCATCGATGACATCATCAGTAGGAGTAGTAGCGAAAGTGAGCATTTTGGGAAAGTGTAGGAAGATATTTGGGGTAGGAATGGACCATCCTTGGTCCGAATGCGTCGTGTGGGGTGTCATCTTGTATCTCTCGGGGTGTAGACCCCGATTTGAGGGATGTCCATGTCATCTGTGACGTCATCAGTGCGAGTAGTAGCGAAAGTGTGCATTTTGGGGAAGTGAAGGAAGGTATTTGGTGTAGAGATGGACCACTATTTGTCCGAATGCGTCGTGTGAGGTGCCATCTTGTAGTTCTCGTGGTGCAGACCCCTTGTTGAGGTATGTTCACGGCATCTGTGACGTCATCGGTAACGTCATCATTAGGAGTAGTAGGCAAACTGGGCATTTTGGGGGTGTGAAGGAAGGTGTTTTGGGATAGAAATGAATCATCCTTGGTCCGACTGCGTCGTGTGAAGTGGCATCTTGTAGCAGCGCCCGCCAACGCCAAGCTCAATGCTTCAACGCCCTGGTGAATTAGCCCAAAAGCTCGAATTGTCACTAATTCATTGGAAATGCAGTGACGCCTGTCAACGTCCGTCGTTACGCCTTAACGCCCTAGCATAACACCTTGACGCCATGATATAGACAGATGAGAGAAAAACAACAACAACAACACGGATGACAGATGAGAGAACAACAACATTAACAACAAGTTTTCAAGTAGTTTATTCTCCCCAATGTTACATCATTCCCACGCTGGGGGAGCCGCGTTGGGTATGTTCTTGTCCAATCAGAGACCGCCATTTGGCGCTGTATCTGTCATATTCGTTTTTGCCCGTTAGATGTATTCTCGGCTGCGCATGTTCAATCAGAAGCCGTCGTTAAGAAAGTCCCATCTACGGCCATGTTCGCTCTCATCCGTTTGTTCTAATCGTCGTCGGGCAGTCCAGGATATAGTTTGGGCAGCATGTCCTGAAAGAGTTGTTTGCGCATTCTGATCGCATTTTCCAGGGCCTCGGTGGATGGTAGCCCCATATCCTCTTCCAAGTGACGCTTGGGTTTCATGATGGACCTGTGCGTGGGGTCGCCTTTCATTTCAAGCGGCAGCAGTAAGGTATACTGTTCATAGATCGCCATGGCTGTTTTCCTGATGCAGGGGCGCATTTGAGTGTACGCCTGTTGTAAGTTATCCTGCCCGGCGTCCTCGATCGCCGCAGCGTATGTATTGGTAGCTTCATGCACAATACGATCCCAGAAGGTAGGTTCTGCCTCACTTTCCTGGGATGTAGCCTGACTATCTGAGGTCAAGCTCTCCGTATCAGTAGATAACTCTCAGCAATCTCGGTATCAGTCAACGGACTCCTCAGAGTCTTCAATCCCATGTATATTTTTCTGGTGTCGCATCAGGTCTGGTGAACGTGCGTTCACACTCAGAACAAGTATAAGTCATGTTGACGGTTGAACGTCGAATGTGCGTGTTTTGGGAATACACTTGCTTTCATAGACAGTAACTCCCACCAACGCGTACTGGCAGGCCTTAACGCCCTATCTGTACGCGTTAACGCTCGTCCCAACGCCTTAACACCCATCTCAACGCATTAGCACAGGCCGTTTAATGATGCGTTCGAACAAATGTTTCTTTTGCGCAATTGCCCTGACATACGCCGCTTTCCAGTTCATGCTCGGGGTTTTCAGCATCGACGCTGTGTTTTCGATTTCCATATGAACCGCATCCTTATCCAACAATTTCATATGTGTCACGAGGTCGACATACTGCTGACGTAAAGCCGCTGTAGTCTGGGTGCCAATCTGTTATGGGCTAAAATTGCGGTGTGTTGAAACTTGTTTTCTGTGGCTCTCAACGTCTCGCCCATCTCGGCGTCCATACTTTCTTTGAACAAATCCTTCCATAGCCTCGAGTTCACATTATGTTCATTCTCTTGTACAGGTTCGGGATGGTCCTTCACGGTTGGGTGATATTCCGGGACTGATGGTATGAAGCGGACCCGCTGTATGGAGGTGGGTTGCTGCTGCTGGACGGGTGCTGCCAGGTGTGGACTCGGCGAATGGTGTAGGGGTGTATGACGTTGCGGTGATCCCTCGCCGGGTAACAAGTGGGCCGTCAGCGGGCGATCTTTGGGGTTCTTTGAAATGGTCGATGTTCTGAGGATATATTCGACTAGCAAACACACGGATTTGTGCTCTGTCAATGGAATTGGAGAACAACACAAAGTATTGGCAGTTCAAGGCAATATCTCTGGACGCCTTCCCTTGAGGAAAGAGATTCTGGGTCAAATAGATGACGGACAGATTCCGATGATGGGATCCTTTCGTGAACAAGTCGGCGACGTGTGAATTGTCCTTGGGCACACTCATCAGATCATCTAGCACTACCACGTTGGTCTGCTCGGGGTCAAAGTAATACGGTTCGTTTATGTCGTGAGGAATCCCTGGACGAAGTTCACATTCTGTAAACTTGTAGTTTCGTAGGCGGGCTGCCGTTGGCTTTAACACCGAACAACAAATGTCGGAGCTGGGGTTGCCACACCTTCCTCTAAGAACTTCATCACCCAGGACGTCTTTCCACATGCCGTAGGGCCGCTCACCGTCATCGTATAGGGGTGCTCTGCTGCTCTTGTTGGACCTATAGCGGGACTGTGTTTGCGTTGAATGTGCCTGAGCATACTATCGCGACGAGAGATTCTTTGACAGAACGTACACGTACACGACATGTTCATCAGTCGACCAATACATATGGACTGATGGGGACACATGTTTATTCCCATATTTACACCACCACCAACACCACCACACACCAGTTCTACCACCACCACACACTACCACCACCACCACCACCACACACCACCACACACCACCGCCACCACCGCCACCACACACCACGTCAACGCCCGGTGGTGGTGGTGATGGTAGTGTGTGGTGGTGTGTGATGGTGGTGGTGGCTCAGGGGCATTCAACGCAAACACAACCAAGAGACACCGCCGAATCCCGCTATAGGTCCAACAAGAGCAGTAGAGCATCCCTATACGATGACGGTGAGCGGTCCTACGGCATGTGGAAAGACGTCCTGGGTGATGAAGTTCTGAGGGGAACACGTGTTGTTTGATGTTATAGCCAATGGCAGCCCGCCTACGAAACTACAAGGTTACAGAATGTGAACTTCGTCCAAGAGATTCCTCACGACATAAACGAACCGTATTACTTTGACCCCGAGCAGGCCAACGTGGTAGTGCTAGATGATCTGTTGAGTGCGGCAAAGGACAATTCACACGTCGCCCTTGTTTACTAAAGGATCCCATCATCGGAATCTGTCCGTCATCTATTTGATCCAGAATCTCTTTCCTCGCGGGAAGGCGTCCAGAGATATTGCATCGAACTACCAATACTTTGTGCTGTTCTCCAATCCGTGTGTTTGGTAGTCGAATTTATCCTCAGAACATCGACCATTTCAAGCAGCCGTTTCAAGGGGCGACAAGTCGTCCGTACGGCTACCTGTTCGAGATACCTCCGAAGATCGCCGGCTGACGACTCCCCTGTTACCCGGCGAGGGATCACCGTAACGTCATATGCACCTACACCATCCGCCGAGTCCACATCTGGCAGCACCCGTCCAGCAGCAGCAACCCACCCCCATACAGCGGGTCCGGTTCATATCATCGGTCCCGGAATATCACCCAACCGTGAAGGACCAACCCAAACCCGTACAAGGGAATGAACAAAATGTGAACTCGAGGCTATGGAAGGCTTTGTTCAAAGAAAGTATGGACGCCGAGATGGGAGAGACGTTGAGGGCCACAGAAAACAAGTTTCAACACAAACGGTATTCGAAAAAGGAAGCCGCAATTTTAGCCCATAACATATTGGTACCCAGACTACGACGGGCTTTACGTCAGCAGTATGTCGACCTCGTGACACATATGAAATTGTTGGATAAGGATGCGCTTCATATGGAAATCGAAAAAACAGCGTCGATGTTGAAAACCTCGGGAATGAACTGGAAAGCGGCGTATGTCAGAGCAATAGAACAAAACAAATATTTGTTCGAACGCATGCAGCGATCGAGGACGCCGGACCCCTGCATCAGGAAAACAGCCATGACGATCTATGAACAGTATACCTTACTGCCGCTTGAAATGAAAGGCGACCCACGCACAGGTCCATCATGAAACCTAAGAGTCACTTGGAAGAGGATATGGGGCTATCATCCACCGTTGTAAAGTCGTCATCTAATGACGTATCTCAGTCACGCTTTGATTGTGACTGTTCATATTAGTACCATGAGGATCTTGAAGTAAATGGGGTCATAAGGCCCCTAGCCCCGGGTTAAGCGGAATTAGACACAAGTTAGGAAACGTAACGCCATAGATCTTGCACGCTACGCTCGTATTTTGCTACCAGCATGCGATATGTATCGCCAAATTTGAAAAACTTTTAGTGGAGGCGCTTGGTGGTGTAGCCCTGTTTTATAAGTTTGTGCAACAACGTTTTGTGACGTTGATTACAATCGTCACATTTAACGCAGGTTCTGGC
The DNA here is from genome assembly GCA_036873755.1 of Hanleya hanleyi. Taxonomy (NCBI): domain Eukaryota; kingdom Metazoa; phylum Mollusca; class Polyplacophora; order Lepidopleurida; family Hanleyidae; genus Hanleya; species Hanleya hanleyi. The sequence goes on from JAVTVY010028429.1 coordinate 69,823, forward strand.
AAATGCTACTAGGCGTGATATGTATACGCCATCTGCAGGTCCCACTGGAATATTACTGTTACATGACCGAAGATGGGACTTTCTTAACGACGGCTTCTGATTGGACAAGAGCAGCCGAGAATACATCTAACGGACAAGAACGAATATGACAGATACAGCGCCAAATGGCGGTCTCTGATTGCACAAGAGTCTTCTCGAATTGTAAACATACCCAACGCGGCTCCCCCAGCGTGGCTATGATGCAACATTGGGGAGAATAAACTATATGAAAACTTGTTGTTGTTGTTGTTCTCTCATCTGTCATCCTTGTTGTTGTTGTTGTTTTTCTCTCATCTGTCTATATCATGGCGTCAAGGGGTTATGCTAGGGCGTTAAGGCGTAACGACGGACGTTGACGGGCGTCACTGCAGTTCCAATGAATTAGTGAAACTTCCATGAAAATCAGAGCTTTTAGGCTAATTCACCAGGGCGTTGAAGCGTTGAGCTTGGCATTGGGGGGGCGTTGCTACAAGATGCCACCTCACACGACGCATTCGGACCAAGAATGGTCCATTTCTACCCCAAAACACCTTCCTTTACACCCCCAAAATGCCCACTTTGGCTACTACTCCTAATGATGATGTTACCGATGATATCACAGATGACGTAAACATAACTCAAATATGGGTCTGCACCACGAGAACTACAAGATGACACCCCACACGACGCATTCGGACCAATAGTGGTCCATCTCTACCCCAAACACACCCTCACGCACCCACCAAAATGACCACTTTCGCTACTACTTTCGTACTGATGACGTCACCGATGACGTCACAGATGACATGGACATCCCTCAAATTGGGGTCTACACCTCGAGAGCTACAAGATGACACCCAACAGGACGCATTCGGACCAAGGATGGTCCATTTCTGTCCCAAATACCTTCCTTACTTACCCCAAAATGCCCACTTTCGCTACTACTCCTACTGATGACGTCATCGACGACGTCACAGATGCTATGGGCATCCCTCAAATCGTGGTTTATACAACGAGAGCTACAAAATGACACCCTACACGACACATTCGGACCAAGGATGGCCCCTTTCTATCCCAAACACACCCCACGCACCCCCAAAATGGCCACTTTATTTACTACACCCAACTGCGCATGCGCAGATTGGCGCGACTTGCAATAAAAAACACGCCATTCTGACTCTACCCCACAAAAGCTTGACTTTGACATCTCCCACGACCCATTAGGACCAATAGTGGTCCGTCTCTACCCCAAACACACCCCCACGCGCCCCCAAAATGCCTGCTTTCTATGCTACGACCAGACTTCGCATGCGCAGAATATTGACACTTTAGTCCAGGCGGGTGCTCCTCCATGAGAGCTTCAAAATAAGGCGTCATACGACACCATGGGACCATTAGGGGCTCATCTAGACCCCAAAACGTCCACCCGGCATGGACCTATCCACTGAACCAGTAGGCCTGTGGGCCTATATACAGACCTACCCGGCACCTGGACTTTTGGAAAAATTTCACCGCTTAACTTCGAGATCTACATGGTGAGACGTGAAAAACAAGACCAAACAACCCATACGGCAATGAACATGTGTGAATTTCCCAGTATGGACCTATATCCCATAGCCAGTATTGGCATATGAGCCTACACAGACCTCGGTGAACTTTTCAAAAAAATTCACCGCTTAACTTCGAGACCCCTCCCATCGTGTTTTTCGCTGAGAGGCGTGAAAAACAAGACCAAACAACTCATACCGCAATGAACATATGTGAATTTCATAGTGTGGACCTATCCCCCTGAGCCAGTATGGGCCTATACACAGACCTACCCGATACTTTTCGAAAAAATTTACCGCTTAGCTCCGGGGTCCCTCCCATCGTGTTCTACGTGGAGAGACCTGAAAAACAAAACCAAACAACCCATACCGCAATGAACATGTGTGAATTTCCCAGTATGGACCTATTAGTCAGGGCTGTTAGAGATTTTTTGGTTCACATTCTTCCAAAAGCCCCAAATTTGGCCCATATGTCGCCCATACCATATTTTTCCGATTTTTGACGGGCGCCAAGACGGACGCCCACTAGGGCCGCCATATTCGGCGAAATTCAATATGGTCGCCACCCGGGTTAGAGGTCAATCGTATTTAAATAACTAAAAGGGCTAGAAATATGAATAATAGCACTTTTTAGTGGTTTTGGGGGTCGGAGAATCTGATTGTGATCTTATTTCAACGATTTGAGGTCAATGTCACCCTTTAAGGTCACCCTAAAGGTCATATTGGGGACAAATTCGCCATTATCAGTGGTTTTGGGGCAAGATATATAAACTGCCTCATTCTATTGGTTTTCAGGGTTGAGTAACCCGAATCTGGCGATTCGGGGCAATATTTCATTTGAGAGTCGCGATAGAGGTCATCCGAACCAGAGGTCAATTGTAGGTATAACACCAAAAGAACCACAAATAATACCATAGAGGTTTGTGGCATTCTCCGAATCTGATCTTATTTTGAAGATTTGAGGTCACCCCATTTTGGGGTCAAAGGTCAAAGATCAACAGTTACCACTAAGAACAATCGAACGAAGATTATTCAGGAACAAATTATATTAAAATACTTCGGAAATGACATCTGCTGACAAAATGCTATAACTATGCCACTACACCGCTATGTCTATTTAAATGTTCGAAATACAATACAAAGACCGCTTTAGGAACAATATACCAATGATTATTAGTACCTATACCTTATGGCTTGCGCTCTCAAGAAACTGTGAAGTCGGGTCGCACCCAGTAAGGCTGTGGAAGAGGGGTAGTGCCAAGGATTTGACGGACCGAGATCGGAACAAATGGTATGGACTGGAATGTCACAATATTTTTTTCCAGTACCGAAGTCCACCAAGAGTTCCGATAGACCGAGGGTCTCCAAAGACCGGACATCGCTGTCCATCGTGCGAACATAGGCTGTTGTATGACCCTCCTCCGTGGCATGTGCTAGATGCAGGAGGACCCTGGTGTCCGCCTCAGAATGGTTGCACGGTTGAAGTATTGTGAGGTCACAACGCCTGTTGAAGAACACGGACTCAAAACGGGTACACAGAATGAGCTTTCCGCTCATGTCAGTCTTGGAGATCTGTGTGCTGATGAATGAGAACGGCTCCTTTTTGTTAACATTTTTTAAGAAGCCGCTGATCTATTCATACTTCGAGATTTTAAGGGTTCAAGAAAAAGTATTGTGGCATTCCAGTCAAAACCATCTGTTCCGATCTTGGTCCGTCAAAGTCCGTGGCACTACCTCTCTTTCACAGCTTAACGGGGTGCAAGACGGCTTCACAGTTTCTTGGATGTGGCAAAAAGACCGCCTGGGCAGCCTGTACAAGCATATCGGACCCCACCGACACACTAGTGGCTCTCACGCATGATCCTGACACTCTCGAGTCCGTGCATATGGAGCTTATAGAACGCTTCATCGTACTAATGTACAGCAAGGGATGTGGTGCAGCCGGTGTCAATGAGGCCAAGCATCACCTCTTCACTACTGCAACCAGATCGCTGGAAAACATTCCACCTCCCAAGCCGCGCTTTTGCAGCATGTGAAGCGAGCGCTGCTGCAAGCGAGTTTCTACTGGAGTCACTTCAGTCCAGCAGGAAATCCCTGACTTCAGTGAGTGGAGCTGGCACAAAGACTGCACCAGTACATGGCAACCGCTATGGACCACTCTCAGCGACACTTCTATGGCATATGCGATTCTCATGCACTGCGGCTGGCTCAAGGCATGCACGGGAAGGTGCAAATGAAACTGTGTCGATGTCCGATACACAAACCTCTGCAAATGCGAAGGCGGGTGCGTTAATAACGAGTGCGGTGATGACAAGTAGTATTTATTGCTGGCATCATAGAGCACAAGCCAGAAGGCATAGGTAGTAAAAGTAATCATTGGTATACTGTTGCTTAAGCGGTCTTTGTTTTGTATTTTGAACATTTAAATGAATGTAGCGGCATAGTTATAGCATTTTGTCAGCAGATGTCATCTCCGAAGTATTTTAGTAACATTTGTTCCTGAATAATCTTGTTTCGATTGTTTTAAGTAGCAACTGTTGATCTTTGACCTTTAATTCTCAAATGAGGTCATCATGCCTCAAATCGTCAAAATAAGGTCAGAATCTAATTCTCCGATGCCACAAAGCCCTATGGTATTATTTGTGATTCTAGCCCTTTTGGTGTTTCCTATAATTGACCTCCGGTTGATCTCTGTTTCGGGTGACCTCTGTCGTGAACCTCACATGCAATATTGCCTCAAAATGTCAAAATATGGCCAGATTCGGGTTACTCAACCCCAAAATCGATAAAATGAGTTAGTTTGTATATCTCGACTAAAAACCACTAAAAATGACGAATTTGACACCAAAATGACCTTTAGGGTGACCTTGACCTCAAATCGTTGAAATAAGATCAGAATCAGATTCTCCGAGACCAATAACCACTAAAAAGTTGTATTATTCATGATTCTAGCCATTTTGTTGTTTTAAATACGATTGACCTCTAACTCGGGTGGCGGCCATAATGAATTTCGCCAATATGGCGGCCCCAGGGGGGCGACCACCTTGGCGCCCATCAAAAATCGAAAAGGTATTGTATGAGCGACATATGGGCCAAATTTGGTGCTTTTTGAAGAATCTGAACCTAACATCCCGGACTATATCCCCCTGAGCCAGTATGGGCCTATATACAGACCTACCCGGTACTTTTCGAAAAATTTCACCGCTTAGCTCTGGTGTTTTCATCGTGTTTTTCGTGGCGAGACGAAGAAAATAAGACCAAACAACCCATAGTAAAATAATAAAAAAAATGACCACCCACCATATACAGGCATTTTCCCCGTAAATTGTATAATACAGGCCCCTATTGTAGACCACTATTGTAGACCACGTATTTGAGACTACTTTCTGTCCGCGGAAGCTTTTTTGACCGCATCACCGCTAGACCGCGGAGGAATACATACCACATAGGGATCGGAAGTGACGTCACACTGGTGGCGCTACCTGTTGGAACTATAGTGCAATTTACCTCCACAACCCAAACCTCCACGCCACCTAGCGCCACACAGAGTTATCTCCCTCGGCAAAATGCACGTATATATGCGCTTACTATACTAATCCACAAAGACAATACAAGCGTATAGCTCGTTATTCAGCTGTCGTCCATTAAAAAGTTTCTCCGCCCATAAACTAAAGACATAATTTATACAACAGCATTGGCACCAACTTAAAAAAAAATCATAGTATACAAAAAAACAGTCTAGTTTCCTGCAAGACAGAAGCGGTCAACTGTTTCAGTGTTGCCGGCAATACAACTTGAGTTCCAGATATATCAAATCTGTGTCGCTAATCCGTATTCTTAATCCATATGATTTACGTTAAAGTGGTTCTGTAGAGTAGGATATATCTCAATCACGTTTTGATTGTATCTGTTTATATGAACACCATGGGGATCTTGAAATACATGGGTTCATACGGCCCCTAGCCCAGAGTTAAGTAGAATTAGACACAAGTTACGAAACGTAACGCCATAGATCTTGCCTGTTACATTCGTATTTTGCTATCTTCGTTATATATACATACTTCCGGGTTGATGGAGGAGTGAGTAGTAGGGTTTAAGGTCGTTTTCAACCTTGTGTGTGATATCACGGCGGTGCCTTCATGTGCCAGAACACGAGAGTGCTCACAGCTCCTATTAACCTGGACACTGATCAGCCCAGCCAGTACAGCACCCGGTCACCCGTCCAAGCATTGACCGAGCTTAACGTTGCTTAACTTCGGTGATCTGACAAGAACCGATGTGCCCAACGCTATAAACCGTACCTCCGGGTTGATGAAGCCACTACGCCACAACCCATATTGAGTAGTTCCCCTTGGATAAATAGAATACCATCTCCCAAAATACAAATGTAGGCAGCGTTGTATTTTCACACTCAGACGTGTTCTTACGTAGAGGAAGGAATTTACCATACTCACTTTATTTCAGGTGGAGATAATATCCACATATATATCCACATCATAATAGTATCCACATCTCTGATATCCACACACTTAACCCTACCTGGCCTGGGGGGGAAAGTGCCCCCTAGTGAACTTTTCTCTGCTGCTCCGAAACGACAAAACCGAGGAGGGTGAAAATTGGTGACTTTTAAGCTTATCTTATTGGGGTCATTTTGGGCCTATTTTCATATAGCCCCAGGCAGAGGATCATGGGTAAATTCAAAATGGCGGCCATGTGGTATCCGCGAAAGTCGTGTTTTCCAATCTTTTCGCTCCATTTCTTCACATTTTCTTTGCTTAAAAGGCCTTGAAAGTATATTATTTATGCAAAACTAATTATTACCTATTTTATTAGATTTTTTTCCAGAGAAAAATCTGAAAAATGAAAATTTTGAAAAATCGACCCCAAAAAGGCCGAAAAATGGCTTCCGAGAAGATTACGTCATCATGGCGGCCATCTTGGATTTTTTTACATTTCCCGGTAGAGCTTGAACCCAAGATAATGTGTGGCAAGTTTCATCGCTCTAGCCTTAGTGGTAGAGAAAATATATAGGGGGCACTTTCCGCCCCCCCCCCCGGCTCCGATACACCCCAAATCGCCCAGGGCAGATAGGGTTAAATGAGGAACGGATGTTGAACGGACACTTTAATGGGGGAGAGATGCTTAGAGAGTACTTGCTTGGAGGGACGTATACATGTACTTGAAGGAGTACTTGATTGGAGGGAGCAATGCTAAAAATGAAGCTTGCTCGAAGAGAATCTTTATTTCGGGGAGGGACATATGAAGACAATCTTAATAAGAGGGAGAAATGATTGTTCATAAATGTGGATGTATATATTTGAAACTTCAGTAGAATCCCGCGTTATCTCCATTTATAGTTGTGTGTAGTCTTCGCTTATTTATACAACACAAATCTATATGTACACAAGAACTGTATAAAATTTCAATCTTTAAATCTTCATTATATATACATACTTTCGGTTTGATGAAGGCTCTATGCCAAAAACCCTATTAAATAGTTCCGCTTGGATAGATAGAATACCATTTCCCAAGTTTCAGTCATGGATTTTTAGTCAGGATTTTTAGTGGATTTTTGACGACGATGCAGCTCACCAATTCCCAGTGTACGAGTTGTCACAGCGACACAGCTCACCAATTACCAATATACGAGTTGTCAGAGCATTTCCATCATAGCTCTCTAGATTTGTATCTAATACCGCTTATGCCGGTGCTAGGGGCCGTGTGGTCATATCATCCAAGTTGCCACATGAACAGGTACAATAAAAGCGCACCTGAGATACAACACATATCACGAATCGTTGGATTCTTGGTATGTGCTTTAGAATAGGTTAACCGGAAGACTATACTGTGAAGTCATGTGACTCTGTCAGTATGTCGGCACCTCTTCCCACTTCCCTCATATGTGTTGTAATGCCAATTGGATTTCCCTCCATATTCCTCGCTTTTGAATATTTCTATATGGCAGATAGGCCAGTTTGTTTCTCCTCTCCTATTTTACTCTGCGCGTGACACGTCACATTGAGTTGTCCTCCTTAGTTAAATGGAATGGACTGGTCGGCCATTCAGCCATGTCAGTTTGGCAATTCTTTTCCAGTTTGCTCCGAGACACACAAGCAATATTCCTCTTGGGTAGAGAAAATGTAATTTCCCAACTCTTGAATTTTAGTCATGTCAGATACGCCAGTTTCGTTTTCCACTTTCCCTTTTTCGGATACCAGGTTTATGTAAGTTTGGTGTTCTTCTCCTATTTACTATGTGGAAAATACATAGACAATCTTTCTCAGGTAGATAGATTGTCATCCCTAATTTACTCTCCGTTGTATTTTTAGTTATGTCAAATACACCGATTTTGGTATTTCTCTCCAACTTTGCATCGATAGATACGAGCCATATTGAGTATTCCCCCTTAGTTAGATAGATTGTCTTCTCCCAAGACAGTCATGTCAGATAGGTCAGTTTGGCATGTCACTCCAATTTTGCCTTGAGACAATCAACCCACAGTGATCTAGTCATGTTCAGTACACCAGTTTATTTTCCCCTCATTTACCTTTACATCATTCTTGTGACTAAAACTTGTTAATTGTCCTCCAACCTCACGTGTTAAAACAAACTATATACTTTACGCATGCATTTGTTTGGCCTAAAAAATCTAAAGCGAATGCCATGTATCTAATTAACGGAGAGAAAACTGATCGAAGTCAAATGTAACAGAAATACCAAACTGACCTATCTGACATGACCAAAAACTAAAAGGAGAGAAATTTCATCACATTCCATCTTCCTGAGGGGGGACAACCCAATGTGGCATATCCGTCGCAGGGTAAAATAGAACCGGAAAACAATGCACACATAAATACCGGGTATTCAAGAGAGATAAAACGAAAGGAAAATCAAACGTGTATGGCGAAAATTCAAGAGTGAATCTTGAGGAAGTACATTTTATTTACCCAAAGGGGGACTACTCAATATGGATTGTCTGCCTCGAAGCCAAATGGAAGAGAAAAGCCAAACTGACATGCCTACAAATTTCAGAGGAGAGAAAATTAGAAACGACAATACATCTAACTTAAAACGGGACGAGTGGAGGGGAAAATAGAAGGAAAGTCGAACTGGCGAGTCTGACAAGAATAAAATTCAACAGTGAGTCTTGGGAAATTACATAGAATCTAGCCATAGGGGTATTGTCAATGTGACTGTCTTAAAGAACAATGGGAAAGAAGTGCCAAAATGACATATCTGACATTGCTAAACATATCAATGGAGAGAAAATGGGAAATGACATCCCATCTAAGGGAGACAACTCAATATGACGTATCCTTCACACAATAGAATAGGCGAGCAAGACCAAACTGACCTGTCTACCAAACCATATAATTAAAGGCAGGCTTTGGGGAGGGGAAATCAAATCACGTATCTGACATGATTGAAAATTCATGAGTAAATGATATGAAATCATATACAGTCAATCCAATGGGGCTACTCAGTGTGGCATGTCTTCGCAAAATAATAGACAACCTAACTCACAACTGTATCAGTGGAGTTAACTTTATTTGAAGGTTTATATCACAAACATATATACATACAACTTGTATATACATATAAACATCACTGCCCGCTGAAGAAACGAGAGAGCGGAATTTTTTTATTTTATACATACATGTTTATAAACTTTCAACAGTGCAAGTAGAGGTACCTCCCTTTAGCATGATTATCTCCCTTTAGTACAGTTACCTTCCGTCCCCATTATGGTCATCTCGATAATGTCCGAGTCTAGCCAATGTATGGAACTTGGTGCTCGGTAGAATCCAGAGCCGTAGCTGAAGGCAGGGACTTTTTAAATTTTAGTTTATATATATATGTGTGTTTGTGGTGTGAACTTTCAAGTAGAGTTACCTCTGTTGGGAATTGGATGAATACATCTCTCCCATGGAAGTTATCTCCCTTCAATAGGAACTGAATCTGTGAATTCGATAGTGGCGCACAGGAAGTATGTATATATATACTAAATAATTATGAATAGTTAAACTTTATTTAGTTCTTATAGACAATAGATTGATGTATATATAATAGAAGATTGCAAACAAATATTAATGGATATGGAGAGGATTTCTATTACAGTTTCAAATATATACATCTGTATCTATTACTCTCCCTCCCATTATAAAGATTGGATTCAAACATCCCTCCATCTAATATATACACCTGTATCTATTGCTCTCCCTCCCATTAAGATTGCCTTCAAACATCCCTCCATCTAATATATACATCTGTATCTATTACTCTCCCTCCCATTAAGATTGCCTTCAAACATCCCTCCATCTAATATATACATCTGTATCTATTACTCTCCCTACCATTAAGATTGCCTTCAAACATCCCTCCATCTAATATATACATCTGTATCTATTACTCTCCCTACCATTAAGATTGCCTTCAAACATCCCTCCATCTAATATATATATATCTGTATCTATTACTCTCCATACCATTAAGATTGCCTTCAAACATCCCTCCATCTAATATATACATCTGTATCTATTACTCTCCCTACCATTATAAAGATTGCATTCAAACATCCCTCCATCTAATATATACATCTGTATCTATTATCCGCCCTCCCATTAAGATTGCCTTCAAACATCCCTCCCTCTAATATATACATCTGTATCTATTACTCTCCCTACCATTAAGATTGCCTTCAAACATCCCTCCATCTAATATATACATCTGCATCTATTACTCTCCCTCCCATTAAGATTGCCTTCAAACAATCCTCCATCTAATATATACATCTGCATCTATTATCCGCCCTCCCATTAAGATTGCCTTCAAACATCCCTCCCTCTAATATATACATCTGTATCTATTACTCTCCCTACCATTATAAAGATTGCATTCAAACATCCCTCCATCTAATATATACATATGTATCTATTACCCTCCCTACCATTAAGATTGCCTTCAAACATCCCTCCCTCTAATATATACATCTGTATCTATTGCTCTCCCTCCCATTAAGATTGCCTTCACACATCCCTCCATCTAATATACACATCTGTATCTATTCCTCTCTCTCCCATTAAGATTGCCTTCACACATCCCTCCATCTAATATACACATCTGTATCTATTGCTCTCCCTCCCATTAAGATTGCCTTCAGACATCCCTCCATCTAATATATACATCTGTATCGCTTACTCTCCCTACCACTAAGATTGCCTTCAAACATCCCTCCCTCTAATATATACATCTGTATCTATTACTCTCCCTACCACTAAGATTGCCTCCTAACATCCCTCCATCTAATATATACATCTGTATCTATTACTCTCCCTCCCATTAAGATTGCCTTCAAACATCCCTCCATCTTTTATACACATCTGTATCTATTACTCTCCCTCCCATTAAGATTGCCTTCACACATCCCTCCATCTAATATACACATCTGTATCTATTACTCTCTCTACCATTAAGATTGCCTTCAAACATCCCTCCATCTAATATATACATCTGTATCTATTACTCTCCCTACCATTAAGATTGCCTCCTAACATCCCTCCATCTAATATATACATCTGTATCTATTACTCTCCCTCCCATTAAGATTGCCTTCAAACATCCCTCCATCTAATATACACATCTGTATCTATTACTCTCCCTACCATTAAGATTGCCTTCAAACATCCCTCCCTCTAATATATACATCTGTATCTATTACTCTCCCTCCCATTAAGATTGCCTTCAAACATCCCTCCCTCTAATATATACATCTGTACCTATTATCCTCCCTCCCATTAAGATTGCCTTCAAACATCCCTCCATCTAATATATACATCTGTATCTATTACTCTCCCTCCCATTAAGATTGCCTTCAAACATCCCTCCATCTAATATACACATCTGTATCTATTACTCTCCCTACCATTAAGATTGCCTTCAAACAGCCCTCCATCTCATATATACATCTGTATCTATTACTCTCCCTCCCACTAAGATTGCCTTCAAACATCCCTCCATCTTTTATACACATCTGTATCTATTACCCTCCCTCCCGTTAAGATTGCCTTCACACATCCCTCCATCTAATATACACATCTGTATCTATTACTCTCCCTACCATTAAGATTGCCTTCAAACATCCCTCCATCTAATATACACATGTGTATCTGTTACTCTCCCTACCATTAAGATTGCCTTCAAACATCCCTCCATCTAATATATACATCTGTATCTATTACTCTCCCTCCCATTAAGATTGCCTTCAAACATCCCTCAATCTTATATATACATCTGTATATATTACTTTGCGTCCCATTAAGTCTGCATACAATCATCCCTCTCTCTAATAGATACATCTGTATCTATTACTCTCCCTACCATTAAGATTGCCTTCAACATCCCTCTAACTAATATATACATCTATATCTATTACTCTCCTCATTAAGATTCCCGTCAAACATCCCTCCCTCTAATATATACATCTGTATTTATTACTCTCCATACCATTAAGATTGCCTTCAAACTATCCTCCATCTAATATACACATCTGTATCTATTACTCTCCATACCATTAAGATTGCCTCCTAACATCCCTCCCTCTAATATATACATCTGTATCTATTGCTCTCCCTCCCATTAAGATTGCCTTCGAACATCCCTCCATCTAATATATACATCTGTATCTATTACTCTCCCTACCATTAAGATTGCCTTCAAACATCCCTCCCTCTAATATATACATCTGTATCTATTACTCTCCCTACCATTAAGATTGCCTTCAAACATCCCTCCATCTAATATATACATCTGTATCTATTACTCTCCCTACCATTAAGATTGCCTTCAAACATCCCTCCCTCTAATATATACATCTGTATCTATTACTCTCCCTACCATTAAGATTGCCTTCAAACATCCCTCCAGCTAATATATACATCTGTATCTATTGCTTTCCCTCCCAGTAAGATTGCCTTCAAACATCCCTCCCTCTAATATATACATCTGTATCTATTACTCTCCCTACCATTAAGATTGCCTTCAAACATCCCTCCATCTAATATATACATCTGTATCTATTACTCTCCCTCCCATTAAGATTGCGTTCAAACATCCCTCCATCTTTTATACACATCTGTATCTATTACCCTCCCTCCCATTAAGATTGCCTTCACACATCCCTCCATCTAATATACACATCTGTATCTATTACTCTCCCCACCATTAAGATTGCCTTCAAACATCCCTCCATCTAATATACACATCTGTATCTATTACTCTCCCCACCATTAAGATTGCCTTCAAACATCCCTCCATCTAATATACACATCTGTATCTATTACTCTCCCTACCATTAAGATTGCCTTCAAACATCCCTCCATCTAATATATACATCTGTATCTATTACTCTCCCTCCCATTTAGATTGCCTTCAAACAACCCTCCAGCTAATATATACATCTGTATCTATTGCTTTACCTCCCAGTAAGATTGCCTACAAACATCCCTCCATCTAATATACACATCTGTATCTATTACTCTCCCCACCATTAAGATTGCCTTCACACATCCCTCCATCTAATATACACATCTGTATCTATTACTCTCCCCACCATTAAGATTGCCTTCAAACATCCCTCCATCTAATATACAAATCTGTATCTATTACTCTCCGTACCACTAAGATTGCCTTCAAACATCCCTCCATCTAATATATACATCTGTATCTATTGCTCTCCCTACCATTAAGATTGCCTTCAAACATCCCTCCATCTAATATATACATCTGTATCTATTGCTCTCCCTACCATTAAGATTGCCTTCAAACATCCCTCCATCTAATATATACATCTGTATCTATTGCTCTCCCTCTCATTAAGATTGCCTTCAAACATCCCTCCATCTAATATATACATCTGTATCTATTACTCTCCCTACCATTAAGATTGCCTTCAAACATCCCTCCCTCTAATATATACATCTGTATCTATTACTCTCCCTACCATTAAGATTGCCTTCAAACATCCCTCCATCTAATATATACATCTGTATCTATTACTCTCCCTCCCATTAAGATTGCCTTCAAACATCCCTCAATCTTATATATACATCTGTATCTATTACTTTCCGTCCCATTAAGTCTGCATACAATCATCCCTCTCTCTAATAGATACATCTGTATCTATTACTCTCCCTACCATTAAGATTGCCTTCAAACATCCCTCCATCTAATATATACATCTATATCTATTACTCTCCTCATTAAGATTCCGTCAAACATCCCTCCCTCTAATATATACATCTGTATCTATTACTCTCCCTACCTTTAAGATTGCCTTCAAACATCCCTCCATCTAATATATACATCTGTATCTATTACTCTCCCTACCATTAAGATTGCCTTCAAACTATCCTCCATCTAATATACACATCTGTATCTATTACTCTCCATACCATTAAGATTGCCTCCTAACATCCCTCCCTCTAATATATACATCTGTATCTATTGCTCTCCCTCCCATTAAGATTGCCTTCGAACATCCCTCCATCTAATATATACATCTGTATCTATTACTCTCCCTACCATTAAGATTGCCTTCAAACATCCCTCCATCTAATATATACATCTGTATCTATTACTCTCCCTCCCATTAAGATTGCCTTCAAACAATCCTCCATCTAATATATACATCTGCATCTATTATCCGCCCTCCCATTAAGATTGCCTTCAAACATCCCTCCCTCTAATATATACATCTGTATCTATTACTCTCCCTACCATTAAGATTGCCTTCAAACATCCCTCCATCTAATATATATATCTGTATCTATTACTCTCCCTACCATTAAGATTGCCTTCAAACATCCCTCCATCTAATATATACATCTGTATCTATTACTCTCCCTACCATTAAGATTGCCTTCAAACATCCCTCCATCTAATATATATATATCTGTATCTATTACTCTCCATACCATTAAGATTGCCTTCAAACATCCCTCCATCTAATATATACATCTGTATCTATTACTCTCCCTACCATTATAAAGATTGCATTCAAACATCCCTCCATCTAATATATACATCTGTATCTATTATCCTCCCTCCCATTAAGATTGCCTTCAAACATCCCTCCCTCTAATATATACATCTGTATCTATTACTCTCCCTACCATTAAGATTGCCTTCAAACATCCCTCCATCTAATATATACATCTGTATCTATTGCTCTCCCTACCATTAAGATTGCCTTCAAACATCCCTCCATCTAATATATACATCTGTATCTATTGCTCTCCCTACCATTAAGATTGCCTTCGAACATCCCTCCCTATAATATATACATCTGTATCTATTACTCTCCCTACCATTAAGATTGCCTTTTAACATCCCTCACTCTAATATATACATCTGTATCTATTACTCTCCCTACCATTAAGATTGCCTTCGAACATCCCTCCCTCTAATATATACATCTGTATCTATTACTCTCCCTACCATTAAGAAACATCCCTCCATCTAATATATACATCTGTATCTATTGCTCTCCCTCCCATTAAGATTGCCTTCGAACATCCCTCCTTCTAATATATACATCTGTATCTATTACTCTCCCTACCATTAAGATTGCCTTCGAACATCCCTCCCTCTAATATATACATCTGTATCTATTACTCTCCTTACCATTAAGATTGCCTTCGAACATCCCTCCCTCTAATATATACATCTGTATCTATTACTCTCCCTACCATTAAGATTGCCTTCGAATATCCCTCCCTCTAATATATACATCTGTATCCATTACCCTCCCTCCCATTAAGATTGCCTTCACACATCCCTCACTCTAATCAATTATCCCTTCAAGCATCACACTGTTTCCAACCAAGTACCCCTTCATGCGTCTCTCTCCTCAGTGAAGATTCCCTTCAAGCATCCGTCCCTCAGATAAATGTGTGGATATTGTAGATATGTGGATGTCGGCATTATTACGATTCTAGTGTATATATGTGGATATTGTCTGACTGGAGTAAATCATTTTTCTGGGTAAGAACATATCTGAATGTAGAAATAAAACGGTATCTTGTCTGTGGGGAACTAAGTAAGGTATACATATGTGTCCTTTTTTAGGTTGGATAAATTATTTTGAGGTCTGGATATAACATAGCTATGTCGCGCATACGTCTTGAGCCATATCAGAAATCAGAATCAAGTTACCTCCCGTTGTACCTATATGCCCAATAACAACACCCACGTAATAAATGTCTGTACAGTATACTTGTGCACTGATATGGTGATTGGAATGGAATTGCTCAAATCTTTCCTTCTATATGTCAAACTGTCACGTAAGTAAACTGACGTTCGTATATATGATTATGATCGCTCCAATTTCACACGCTAGACGAACACCTAGGTAGATTACAGTGTGAAAAATTTTAGGTTTCCCTTTATTTACCCTTATTTGGCCCGGACTTTTTGGACCTTTAATTACTTTTCTTACGCCCTTAGCTAGGGGGCTGAAACTTACCATACTATATTCCTGAGTCAAGCTCTAACACAAAATGTAAAAAAATGTCCAACATTGCCGATATGATTCCGTCACAATGACGTCATTTTCAAAAAAAAGGTTTGTCAATTTTTCGGTCAGATGTTTCCATTTTCTCCGCACAAACTGCGTGATAAATCAGTAAATATTAATCTGATGTGAGATGAAATTGTTTTTGCCCACTTTTCCTCGCGGGAAATCAGAAAGTTTGAAGAAAAATGAGGAAAACATCACTTTTCTGGTACCCCTCGTGGTCGCCATCTTGAATGTACCCACGATCCTCTGCTTAGTTAGATATGCAACTGGGCGCAAGAGAGTCCTTCGCGCCCAACGACTTTCCTGACGACACCCTCGAGAGCTGAGGGGTTCTTCCAGAAATATGTGCCTGTAACAGTACTTGGAGTGTGTATCTGGATACATGATGGCAGGCTACGTCATACATTGCGTAAACGCCAAAAGATCATATTCTGTGTTGAACGCGGCTGGTCTTATCATTATCTTTCTGGGTCGTTGTCACGAAGTGTCAGCTCTAAAATATTTGTTGTCGTTCCTGAGACAGCGCAGAAAGTTTGGTGGAGGGGGGACATGATGGACCCCAGTCCTAGTAGGGATAAACAAAAGGTCCGTAGATTTCCGCGCAACAATAGTTATTGGTTACACCCGAGATATCACGTGATTCTTTTACGTGTTCATATATAGCCATTGCATACTTGATTATGATTTGTCAAATTCCTGAACCCGGGTCACTTTTCTTTCTTCAACAGTCGTTTTATTTCGGAAAAAGAACGTCCGGAAACGGAATACTTAACCCGAAACAAGATCAGACGCGTCACCCCTGAGATGTCACTGAAAGGACGGCTGT
Source organism: Hanleya hanleyi (assembly GCA_036873755.1). Lineage (NCBI taxonomy): Eukaryota > Metazoa > Mollusca > Polyplacophora > Lepidopleurida > Hanleyidae > Hanleya > Hanleya hanleyi. Next base: position 86,789 of record JAVTVY010028429.1, read on the forward strand.
TTAACACGGAATATGAGCCGTTGATTTCCGTGCAATATAGGACGTAGTCTGCCATCTTGTACCTCTCAGCGCCCAACTGAAACAAGCCTATGTTTATGTATACTATGATTGTCTTTTTGAATTTGGTGCTAATACTGTTATATGGAATATGGAATAGGTCTTTGGATTATGGACGCGGATATTCTCTAATGGACGACGGCTGAATTATGAATGACGGACTAGACGCTTGTAATTAGTCACAGTACTGGGCTCTCCAAAGCAAACATAGGAAACGGCGACCTCTTGAAAAATCCTGACGACGCCTATGGTTCTACCAGTTTATTCTGGAAGACATTTAGCGTAGGAGGGGGTACAAATACAAAGGAATCATACAGACGATTTCAAGTACAATGAACAAGGAACACATATTTACCAGTATAATCTGACCAAAAGCAGACCGGCGAACGTGTATATAGTCGACTCTTCTTTTCTTTTATTTATGTTTCCCTCCGCTCTCTCCTTGTTATTCATTCTAAAATATAACGCTTATAAAGATCGTGTATGAACTAAGAAAGGTACCGTGAAATTTAAATGAAACATTGAGTTGATGGTTCGCGAAATCCGTATGTGAAGCGGCCCTTAAACTACAATTTCAATCAAATCTTTATTCCCGATTTTGGTCGTTACTCATATTTTTTACCCTCTACTCCAGATTTTCACCCTCATGACTCTGATCCGACACCTGTATCTGTGACTTGGGAATGGTCCTTCAAACAGTTTTTGGTTGTCTTCACAATGTTAACATCAGCAAAACGTGACTGCGATACAATACTCATGAGACCTACTCGAAAACACATTTGTCAAAGGATTACAGATCGGTTTTGCGGATTTGACGACAAAAATATGCTGATATATCTTGGGCGTAATTGAAAACTGTTTATACATTTTTTATTACTTAATGTCTGCTTGAAATGTGGTGCCAATGATGACTCTCATATATCAACCAGGTATTTGGATTATGGAAGGGGAAATTATCCTTGAATGACAGCTGACCTTTGGATATTGTTTATTTCTGAGTGATATAATAAATAACCGAGCTGTAATTGATTTCTATGGAGAAACATTTATGACACAAAAGTTGGGGCCCTGTATAAGCTTATTAAAGCTAAATGCTCTAACATGGAAATACTTGAAGCTATAGCTCTGCGGTTCAGGCAGTGAGTATCGACAAACTATAGCCTTCAACTTAAAATGAAATTCTTCCGACAACAACGTCGTTATCATTTGTAACTTCGCATAGCTTGTAAATGTGTTTATACATCATCGTTTTAGCTTTTCGCATCTTTGTCTATCTGCAGGCGGCGCTTACTACATGATTTCACGGGCCCTTGGTCCAGAGTTTGGAGGAGCTATCGGAATTGTGTTTTCCTTGGCTAACGCTGTTGCGGCTGCTATGTACATCGTCGGATTCGCCGAAACAGTAGTGGGCCTATTAGAGGTATAAAACTGACCAGAGAAACAACAGTGGGCCTACTGGCGGTATAAAACTGACCAGAGAAACAACAGTGGGCCTACTGGTGGTATAAAACTGACCAGAGAAACAACAGTGGGCCTACTGGCGGTATAAAACTGACCAGAGAAACAACAGTGGGCCTACTGGCGGTATAAAACTGACCAGAGAAACAACAGTGGATATATTGGAGCCAAAAAATCAGATTAGAGAAACAATACTAGATAAAAAAAAATAAAACAGTTATAAAACAGGTCAGATAAACAATATTGGATTTATTGGAAGTATAAAACAGATCAGAGAAACAATAGTAGACCTATTGGAGGTATGAACAAAAGTGGGCCTAGTGGCGGTATAAACATATCAGAAAATCTATAGTGAATATTAGGAAGTATAAAACAGACCAAAGAAAAAATAGAGGGCATATTGGAGGTATAAACAGATCAGGGAAACAATAGTGGCCAAATTGGAAGTATAAAACAGATCAGAGAAAATATAATGAACATATTGGGGTATCCAATTCCCTGCATCGTTATCTTTATCTGACTTGTTGGGATATTCTTTCTGTGTGCGAAATTGTGTGGATATAAAATAACAACAAATTGCACCTCAACATGATAAGTTCTAGAGTTCATAGAAAAATAACAATCTGAGTCACGTTGAGAAATTTCAATCTCCGGGCAGATTTATGAGACGGTGCAATATGTAAAGGAGGGGGAGGGGTGTGGGGGAATATGGGGCAGGGCTTTTCAGCTAATGTAAAGGAGTTTCTATGTGCTTTAGCACAAATAGATCAGTACGATAATCGCTTCCCCCTTGATAGTGAAATACGCCTATGGGTTTATTGGTGCATAATCTATCGATATTTCAATTCAATATAAGTGCAAGTTGATCCATTGATATTTTCTTGTAATTTTTTACTTCAATATGTACACGCGACAATGTAATGTTTATTGCAGGAGATAAACTATATATACTCATTCGTGGAAGGCAATATTTTATACTCTCAATGGAATATTTTAATAAAAAATGTCTGGGGAAAATATGTTTCCTAGTAGTCAAAACTTAAAAGATTTGGAGCTGTTTTAGTTTCAATGTGCTATATACAATTGGTAATATATATTTTAGGAAGGCATTACTTTTCTGTCCAATTTATACAGTTGAACGCAAACAGAGATCATACTGTCTTTTTTCTCCAAAGTCACTAGTTGTTAACGGAACAGTCTTCATATTTAGTATACACACACTTGGCTACCATGAACAATAATGACGTTTTTATATGTAGATAGAATCTCAGCATTTATCTTATTTATTATGACCCACCAGGAGTGTTCTCCCTGAGTGAAGTGTCTTGAGGGGGACTAACAATGCGTTATTCCTTTGTCGTGGAACATGTGCACGATGTCGCCTAGTTATTGGCAACTGTAGTTTCTTTATCTCAGATGGTAAGATGCCAGATGGTGGGAAGTTCGACGTGAGGCATTTGTTGAGTCCATTCGTGGTATAGAACTATTACCTGTAGCGGAATCAATTATTACCTGTAGCGTAATCAAATGAAAAACGCCGTAGTTCAAAGTCAGGGCATGTTTTTTTACGAGAAATATGATTTTATTTCTTACTGCCAGTCCGTATAAGACGAAGGTTTATCATATTTATATATTTCTTGAAATGGTATAGGAAGAAGAAATGACGATAACCGGTAACACATTACACGACGTACGGATAATAGGGTGCGGAACAGCTGTCATACTATTAGCTATTGTCCTCATTGGCATGGAATGGGAGGCAAAGGTGAGTACTATACCCTCTACTATACCCTGTCACTCTCTACGAACATTTGTTCATTTCAATCAGACTAAGTTATTCTACTATGGAGACGACCGTCGATGCCAGATCAGTCGACGATTTTCCCTGATGCCAGTTGTATATTGAAATGTCCCACTTTCTAAATTATCGCAGCATTTGGAACCTGTGTACATGTTTTGTCGACAGGATTATTTCAAATTTCAATTCCATACGCATTTGGTTAGCATCTGTAGAATATATCTTTGTCCATAGATTTGATTGTACGCGAAAGCCGTATGTGAATGTCCAATAGATGATTTCTCTCTTTATTCGATTTTGTTATCAGAATATCTTGAATTATTTCGTGCAGAATTATATTTTTGATACGTAATCTTATACTACACATATTTGGTATCAGGCAGGGTCTTTTACCCGTCAATGTACCTTTAACCCTATCTGGCCTGGGAGATTTGGGGTGTATCGCAGCCTGGGGGGGGGGGGCGGAAAGTGCCCCCCCCTATATATTTTCGCTATCGCTAAGGCTAGGGGGCTGAAACTTGCCACACTATATCTTTGGGTCAAGCTCTACCAGAAAATGTAAAAAAAATCCAAGATGGCTGCCATGATGACGTCACTGTGACGTTATTTTCAAAAAGAGCATTTTTGGACGATTTTCGGGTAAAATCGTCGATTTTTTTGATTTTTGTTTTTTCTTCGCACAAACTGCATGATAAATTAGTAAATAATAATCTGATATGAAATAAAATAAGTTTTACCCAGTTTTCCGAAGATAAAAGCAAAAATTTTGAATAAATATGATGAAAGCATAACTTTTTCTGGTACCCCACATGGCCGCCATTTTGAATTTACACACGATCCTCTGCTCGTGGGGTTATGCAAATAGGCTCAAAATGACCCCAATACGATACCCTATAATAACACGAATGTTTCAGCTCTCCATTTTTTGGCGTTCCGGAGATATCGCAGAAAGTTTGGTAGGAGGGCATTTTGGCCCCCATCCCCCAGGTTCTGGTAGGGTTAATGGGGGAAGGGAGGGAGGGGGAACAAATCAGGGGATGTTTTTTGGTGATGCTAAGACATATGTTTCAGAAAAATGCATCGAATCGCGTTGAATCAACTTGCTGAATTTTTGCGTAATTTTTGAAGAAATATGGCGAAAACATCACTTTTCTGGTACCCCCACATGGCCGCCATTTTGAATTTACCCATGATCCTTTGCTCGGGGGGTCATGCAAATAGGCTCAAAATGACCCCAATATGATAATCGAAAAAGTCGCGGAGTTTCAGCTCTCGATTTTGTGTCGTTCCGGAGATACAAGCAAAAAATCAACAGGGGGGGGCGGAAAGTGCCCCCCCCCAGGCCAGGTAGGGTTAACTTCAATAAACAGGTTGAACCTGATATAATAGTTACACGGAGATAATTGACATTTATTCACACTACCAGGCCTGAGCCCCCCCCCCCCCCCCCCCCACTACAAAACTTTCTGTGCTATCTCATAAACGACAAACAATTGAGAGCTGACACTCCGTGACATTATAGTGAATCATATTGGGGTAATGTTGAGCCTATTTGTGGAACCCCCGAGTAGAGAACGATGGGTAAATTCAAGATGACGGCCACGTGGGGTACCAGAAAAATGATGTTTTCGTTATTTTTCTCCAAAAGCTATTTTATTTCACATCACATTTATGCGGAGAAATTGCATAAATGAAAAATTCGAAAAATCTGACAGAAAAATCGACTAGAAAATGCCGTTTTTGAAAATGACGTCACTGTGACGTCATCAAAGCGGCCATCTTGGATTCTTTTACTTTTACTGGTAGAGCTTGACCCAAGGGTATAGTGTGGTACGTTTCAGCCCCCTAGCTCAAGGGGTAAGACAAATTATTTGGGGAGGCCGAAATGACCCCTCCCAAGGCCTGGTTCATTTGGGAGGCTTAGACTCACAGTAGATTGGTGAGTTGAGGCGAACCGAGCGAGTTGTATATGAACTGCTGTCATAATGAAACTAAGATATGTATTTTCTCGTTGCAGGCACAGATGGTACTTTTGTTCATCCTCGTGGCCGCAATAATAAACTTTATCGTCGGGACCTTCATTCCTGCAACAGAAGAGAAATGTAAACAAGGATTTGTTGGATATTCAGGTAACTGTAGAGAGCGGACGATCATGCCTTTTTCTTTTCCGCTAATGTAACAATAATATTTCACATTGGAGTTTCCTTTGTTTGACATTTCCTAACTAACATTTTAATTATCGTTGAGTAATCACAGCATGTTTTGGTAATCACGGAAATTAGATAGTATCCGGACACATTCCAAACAAGCTCTCGTTTGGACTGGTTTTAAATATATGGGCAGTTGGATGACGCGGTAGAACAACATGTTAGTTAAAAAATAGCTGCTGGGATGAACAGCTGATAAAATTGTACTTAAGTATGGCACAATTTAACAGATGCATTAATTTATACACAGCAGTTTCGAAGCCAACTATAGTACTCTCAATTGACAAACTTTAATTTCTTGCTAGCTCGCCTTCCCTGGCGCGGACAGAAATTAAATTCTATCTCACCTGACGGTCAGTCGTTCACAATGACATTCATATATAGATTCAATTTTTTGAGGATATCTTCTCACTATAGATTCCCTATTGTAGGGACCTTGTTCTCCACGAACTTCGTTCCAGACTTTCGGGAGGGCGAGGATTTCTTCTCGATTTTCTCTATCTTTTTCCCCGCGGCCACGGGAATCCTAGCTGGAGCCAATATATCCGGTAATCTCAAGGTAAGGGGTTATGTTATGCTAATCGTCAAAAGTGACGTAAAACAGCGTAAATCGGCGTCGACTGACGTTTGAAATTAGGTTTTCGGCTATCTTATCATGATCTCTTGCTATATTTGAATCTGGACAACTTCACCCAAAACTAATCCATTGTTTTGCAAATCAACATATCTGCCTCGAGGGTCAATCGATCTCTATCCTTCAAGCTCATGTTTGAAATATTTCCTCCGCTTGGTACAGTAGTCAGAGATTTAAACAGCCAGGGTGTCTCAGATATTTTGAAATATGTTAAAAACAAGTTCTGAAAAGATGTTCTTTCTTCATGAATCGATGTCTGAATAGTCATTGCGACATCACAGTTTTATTAGAAAATCATTATACTGTATAATTACTCTTACTTTTCCAAGTGGAAAGATATCAGCCGTTGGTACAGTGCTGGTGCCAAATCTGTGAAATGTTTGGTTGGTAAAACGCAGTTGTTCTTCAGTTAAAGCAATTTCCGTGAAAAGTTTAAAATGGAACAAAATAATTTCTCGACCTACTACGCAGTAATTCACAATATCCCCAAGAAAATCAAAGCAAAGATTCGCAATGGTCCTACAAATCCTACAATGGTCCTACAAATCCTACAATGGTCCTACAAATCCAGGTGCTAAAGAATAAACACTAATTGAAAAAATTCGCAACCAAGCCTCTTCAAAATTCATTTAGCGTTTACTTGTAAATTCGTATCATGCTTTTTTTTTAAGTAAAATGAAGTGGGTGATCCAATCTCGACACAGATACCCCCAACAACAAAACGGCTTTTAGTATAACGTCTGAAATAAACATATAGTATTTTCAATATAAAATTAACCTGCACATCCTTGAAACAAATGCTGTTGTATATAAATGGGGGAAATCGCAAACAGGAAGTTGTAGTTTTTGTGATGAAGAAAAGGAAACTAGCTCTCGTATTTTCTGGGCATGTAGATATGCGAGCGATCTATGGGCGCTCTCCCAAGTCCGAATTGGTGAAGCAAATATCAACATTAACACAGTCGGACTGACGAAAAAGACTGTGGTCCAGGGAGATAACGAAGCTCCCTTGCTTCTAAACCATCTGATTATCTTGGTTAAATATATATGTACTCGCACAAAAGTAGAAGGGATCCTCCAACTTGAGATGTTATTCTAGATTTTGTCATCCAGATAAAAATATTAAAATGAATATAGCGACTAAGAACAATCATATCTTTGCCTCTAAAGAAAAATGGGGTCCCCTGACAAATTCGCAAAAGTGAGCATAGGTTGTGGCAGCTGCTATTCAACACAGTCTCAATGAAAACTCTCGTATAATGTAATATCATAACTGATTCAAAATTTTGGGGTTTTGTGTTGGTGTTTTTCTTAGCCGTATGTTTTGGTCTCATATTGCTGTATTTCATAGAGAAAAGTCCCGAGTTTGAAGCCATGGTATATGTGATCGCACTATATATTGTATCTCTTATGTTTGACACCCTAAATCCCAGGCTATGTGGGTATTGTAAGGGTTTTGTTTTGCAAAATCGTAGCCAGGATAATTGAATAAATGCTCACTGGTTTGTCCGGAGCTTAAACAGGTTTTAATTAGTGTTTCATATATTTCGTACACTCTGATTGTTTTGAATTCGGATTTTCGTATGTGTATTTGTTTTGATTTAAAAGGCACCCATGTCGTTACCACCCAGACTTCAAAGGGTTTTGTCCTCCAGAGCGTAAACTCGGGTTTGTTTGAATATAGTCCGATCCCACGAAAGTGGCGATCTAATCTTCGCGCGCCGTCCATTCACTGGTTATTTTGAATAAACCGTTTAAGTCTTAGTCGCACCGAGTACGCTCTCCAGCAGGGTTGAATACAGACCTGCATAAGGAGAAAATAATGGTCTCTTAGTATAACTGGTATAACCACAAACCTAGCTTCCTCATGAAATCCTGTGTTGCACTCACTCCGTACCTGGCGCCAATTATCTGTGAATATTTCTTTATTATTAGCTTACCTTCTTAAATGTGCTCATTCGACATATGCTACCCCCCCCCCCCCTCCCTTTCACATGAATCTGAAGCTCAATCTATGAGTGAACTTAACGCTGCTACGTCATCTTCTAAATATATTTATCTCCAAAGACCAGTCTCGTGTTACTATTTGTACAAATGTGTTTTACTTATAATAACCGTTTGAATTTACAGAATCCTCAAACCGCTATTCCCAAAGGAACGCTCTTGGCGATTGTTATCACGGGGGTGGTATATCTACTGATGGCCTGGTTGTGTGGAAGTGTACTTCTACGTGAGGCAATCGGTCCTTTAGCCAACTACACCATAGCTTCTGGCAACTGCTCATACGTTTGTGGTCCAACTGGGAGATGTGATTCTGGCTTATTGCATGACTATGGTGTAAGTACCTTCTAGTTTCATTGGGAAACATTCTAGAAGTTAGAAACTAATAGGCAAACGAAGGCCATCAGGCCATGTTTTACAACAGGAACAGTTGACGCCAGTAACAATACCTCCATAATGCGCGAGCTATAGATACAATGCACATGGTCTTCGAATCGAGAAGGGCACATGTTACTATCAATTTCCCATGCAAATAATTTATGAAACAGACCCTCTATCCAGACAGTGACACACGTATTCCTGGTATCTCATTGTGCCACTCACATTGGGCTGCACACTTAGCTGGGCAATCATGTCTAGATGTATCAACGACGTTTGAAGGCTGAAGCAGTTCCTCTTGCCCGCACCTTCTGATATTGTAGACGGTTTATTGGAGAAGCTTAGAATAGAATGTCTGATTGCTGAAGAATATTGTCTTCAACACTGTACTAAACACAGACATCACAGTAATTCCACTAGTATTGTTCATATCTAGCCGGTTACAGTGGCCCTTTGATATTAGGATGATGATGCCTTGTTTTTCGCTCAGTGGGATATATTCCCTTTCAATAATTCCGTTAAACAACATAGCTGACACGTTTTGTAATTCTGAAAGCTCGATACAGTTATGTAAAAAACAGGTTTGTCTCTTCAATAAAAGAATGAAAAATAGGTTATACAGATGTGTATATACAACTTATCATACAAGTGGATAGATGTAAACATGTAAAATATTTAAAAAAAGGTTTAAGTGGAGTTAGCAGCAACTTTTGTTGTGTATTATAGTGTATACACCCTCTGATACTTGTATAATCAGTAAATAGTTTAGTTTGCACTTGTGGATAAATAACAATACCAGGTCAATGATTTGATGAAACGATAGGATGTTTAAAGCACGACTAGAGGTCGGAGGTGTGTTGGAAACGTGTTACCCCATACAATATTACAATAAGATATATATGAATAAAACAGGGAATAATATGGTATGAAGTTTCCCGGTTAAGGCAGTTTCGTACATTATTGCTAACTCCAATATGTCTCGAGAATTTAGAAGCCAATTTTCCTATATGAGTTTGGATTATCGTTAAAATGGATCCCAAGAAATTTGAAGTTTGTAACAGATTCAATTTCGCAGATAAACATAGATATTTTGGTGGAAATTGTATTGGCATGTGTGTTTGGTTTGAAGAACATGCATTTAGTTTTCATCACATTTGAAGAGAGTTTGTTACAGGAGAACCAATTATGAAGCTTTCCAAGTTCGTGCGTTATTGTCTCAGCTAGTCTATCGGGCTCAGCATTAGATAGGGTGGCACTAGTATCGTCAGCAAAGATATTGATGTCTAAGGCAGATGTGGCCTTATTTATATCATTTAAGTATAGTATGTGGTCTAGTACTGAACCTTGCGGCACACCAGTGTTCATCGCATTGAGAGGAGACAGACTAGCGTTGACAGATACGCACTGTTACTGGATCGTCAGATAGTAATGGAGTTTGTATAAGAGAATCTCATGATTAACTGTATCAAATGCTTTCGAAAGATCTAGGCGGTTTCGATTCTTTGGCGAGTTTTTCATAAAGGAAGAGAACAGCATGGAACGTAGAATTGTTTGTACGGAAGCTGTATTGGTTTTGTCAGATAATCTTGTTAGTTTCAAGAAAATAGGTATTCTGATTGCTTCAATTGTTTTAAAATTTGCCGAGGCAATGGAGAACAGAAATTTTCTACTGTAGTTTTCCTTCCAAACTTGAAAACAGGAGCGATTTTTGCAATTTTAAGAGCATTTTTTTCGCTTTGAAAAGAGAGGTTAACAATATGCGAGATAGGGGAAGATATTAGGCCCGATATCTGTTTGATGAAGACTTGCGAATATCGTCAATACCAGATGAGCCATTTTTGAGTACAGATATGACTTAAACAATATCAATCGGAGTAGTCGATTTAAATAGAAATTCATTATTATAGTGTTGGTCTAGGTGAGTTGTAAAATCGTCCTGGGTGTTTTGGATTTTCGAGGCAAGATCAGAGGCAACTGAAGAAATAGTAGTCATCGAAATAATTACACCATTGTTATGTCGAATGCTTAATAATATATTGATACTGGTTGCTTCCCTGTGGTGTGGTCTGAAGGAATCATCCAACCAATATTTTAAAAGGGAGACGATGAAAAATCAGCAAACTATAGAGGTATTACCTTTACAAGCTCATTGTGTAAAGTTTTTACAGGTGTGGTAAATCATAGACTGAAGTTTTGGGCTGAAGAAAATGATAAAGTTTCTGATGCACAGTTTGGTTTCAGAAAAGGGAGTAGTACAGTGGATGCTATATTCTCTTTACACAGACTTATTACATCGTATCTAAGTCAAGATAAAAAATTATATTGTGCCTTCATAGACTTTAAATAGTAAATAGTCTGTTTGATAGTATTTACAGAAAGGCATTATAGATTAAACTGTTTAAACAGGGTGGTAGGGGCAAATTACTCACAGTATTAAAGTCAATGTATTCTGTCGTTAAGTCTAGAGTTCTGCATCTTGGTAAATTGACTGGAAGTTTTGATTGTAAGGCAAGGTGAAGTATTATCGCCATTGTTATTCTGTCTTTTTATTGAGGACCTAGAAATTAATTTACATGATACTGCTGATGCTGGAGTGAATCTTCAAGAAATGTCTATATTTTTGTTACTTTATGCTGACGATCGTGTTCTGATCTCCGAGAGTGCAGTGGGTTTGCAACGACAATTGGTCCAAAATAATATTTACTGTGCATGACACTTGAAAACTTAGTGTTAACGTTGAAAAAACAAAGGTTGTAGTTTTTCGACGAAGGGATTTTCTGAAGAAAGCTGATATCTGGTTTTATGACAATAATAAGATTGAAGTGGTTGGAAATTTTAATTATTTGGGACTAGTTCTCCGGTATAGCGGTAAGTTTCCAAGTGCTCAGAAGACATTAGCGGATAAAGGCTCCAGAGCGTAGGCGGCATTTATGTTACATATGAAACCGTTTTTGTTGAGAGTAGATGTACTTTGGGAACTATTTCATACCTGTGTGAAACCTATACTTGATTATTGTTCAGCAATTTGGGGATTCTATAGTGCTGAATCTGGGAAGAAGGTTCACCGCAGATTTTGTAAACATGTTTTATGTGTCAAACAGTCGAAAGGAAATCTAGTAGTTTATGGCGAATTAAGGGGGCATCCGTTAAGAGTTAGAACATTAGTTAAACTTATTAAATACTGGTTTAAAGTTAGAAGGACGAATAATACAATATTAAAAGCCGTGTATGATATCTTTTGCATCAGGACCAAGCAAACTATATCAGCTGGGTAATTCTTTATGTGAATATGGTTTTCAACATATCTGGCTGGATCCAGATTCATGTCGCGAGATCATTTTTTTGAAAATTTTCCAGCAAAGACTTGAAGATACGTACATCACGGGTTGGATGGAATCTATCGAAAAATCTAGGAAGTATTTTTTACTATAAAGCATATAAGCAGCAGTTTGAAATAGAGGAGTATTTAGGTATATTGACTAATATGAAACATAGAAAAGCTATTTGTTTTAAGACGTCTCATCATTTAAATATAGAGACGGGCAGGTATGGTGGTAGAATCGAGAGAAAAGAGAGGACTTGTATTATGTGCATGAAGGGAGATATTGAAGACGAATATCATTTTCTGTTTATATGCCCATTATATAATGAGTTGAGAAAAACTCATATTAAGCCTTACTTTTGGAGACAACCAAGTGTATTTAAGTTTGTAGAATTAATGATGGTTCAAACAAAAGGAGTTATATGCAAATTGGCAAAGTTTATATATACAGCTAATTGTTTACGTGATGAACAGATTAACATCCTCGCTTCATAATAGATGCATGTGTATGCTGGTGTTGGATTATTGTTTATATATCTGATCCCCTCTCCACGTAGCTTTGTACACGAGAAGCATGTAGTGCTTAAGTGAATAAAACATATATCGAAGTCGGTGGCAATTTCTACAGGATCAGTAATATCGTTACCATTTGAGGTGAATACACGGGGGAGAGAGCTAGATTGCTTACTGTCCAATAATCCATTTATAATTTTTCATGTTTCCCTAATATTATTGAATGATTCATTGGATTTTTGTTAATAATATCTGTTCTCGGTTATTCTGAGAGTATGAATCAGTTTGTGTAGGTATAATTTGTACCACAATCTTTGTTAGAGACACGTAGCCTGTATAATTTGTTTTCACGAGTTGTATCACAATCTTTGTTAGAGACACGTGGCCTGTATAGTCTGATTGTTTTCTGGATTGAGCAAAGGAAACATGGGGTTATCCAGGGTTTAGATATTGGAACTTGTCCGCTGATGGTTTTTGACTTTGGCAGCCATTTTGCCTGTTTTTCTATTGGATTATCTACCTTCCCTAGGTTAAGAGATGGGGATTTCCTTCAAAAACCTTCTAGCCGAGAATTTTGCACACCAACATCCATCCAATTTGCTAAATTTTGATAGACATTGTGATTATCTGCAAACAGTTAGAATATAAGAAAAAGTTAAATACTATTTATATGAATTTTTCATGAATGTGCGTAAAAACTAGGGCTATTCCCTATGCTTTCTGGGTTATCAAATTGAGCATGGGTCAGTCCACTTAACGTTGCCTACAGCTAAAAAATGCACACCAACCTATATTTTTTTCTTTGTTTTTCCTCATGTTACACAATTATGAATGCAACAACACACATTATTCAAAAAGTTAATTACTTTGATTTACCACCAGCGGACATCCTTAATGAATATTGGTATGTTTTATTATTGTGGGAAAGCAGTCGTTTTAGATACCGTTGAAATGACCGAGAAAGATGTCTATATCGCTATTATCGTCGTAGACATTCCTAATGTCTTGCCAGTTCATTTCTCTTAGTTTTTCCGTAAAAAGAACTTTTTGATCGGGACTTATTTTACGCGATTTGCAACTGTTCATTGAATGTTTGGTTGCAGGTAGAGGACAGCTCGTGGAGTGGAAGACATGGAAATGATACACGCTATATTGTTTCTGACTGCATACTACCTTTCCCGTTCGTTCGGCTATAATATCTGGTCTTGTTTTTCAAAGAATATAGGCCTAACGAGCTATGGTTAAAAAAATAGCTCAATAGAGCGTTATACGCTTTTCATCTTATATCTGACGTATATCATATCGGAGACCAAAACACTTTGCACAGATGCTCTCTGTGGGCGCCATGTTAGTGTCCATACTTAAAAAAAAGCGCTAACGTGCGAGGGATAACCCCTCTTAGACTCCTTTCGCGCTCAGTCAATGGCTCTCTCACGAAATGGTCACTTGCTTCCGCCTAAGGCCGTACCAGTTTGAATTTGCTTCTGACGCCCCTGCGTTAGTGGAAAACTTGGTGCAAATTAGGTTCTAGGGCTGGTTATGGGATACATTCTGTCTCATGCAATTGTAACCGTGAAAGTATATAACTATATCTATATCATTCAAGCCACATTTCAACGTTCAATATCACAAGCGGGGGGGCACGATAAATTGCCGTGGCTTCCCTAAACCAAGCAAATGCGAGAATTACACGTGTGGGGTCGTCCCTGATTGTCTGTCAAAATTGGTTTAATAGAAAAATAATTAACTCTATATGATGATGAACAGAGGAGATGAAATACTTCTTTATACATCAGTAAATTGTTAGAATGTCATTCATGGACTGATATCGGTGAACTTACTCTAGTCTTCTGCTTTGGTTTCACCCACAGGCTGTTGGTCTAGCGTCAGGATTTCGACCCATTATTCTGGCTGGGATATTTTCGGCGACCTTGTCATCGGCCCTCGCAAGTTTAGTGGGTGCACCTAAGGTCTTCCAGGTATAGACAGACTCAGTCCTACATTTGCAATTGAATATAATTTATAGGGAAGAATGTTCATGGGAAGCATATAACACACTGTTCTTTTTTCTCATATAGAAATCAAACTAACAAGCTTATATTTGTAAATTTATTTCATTTTATCAATGACAATTCCAGATTCAGATAAAAGTGAGATAAAAGCTACAAAATACCTCCATTTTTATATTACACGTGTTTGTATTGTAGGCAGTGTGTAAGGATAAGCTGTTTCCTGGAATATTCATCTTTGGTAAAGGTTATGGCAAGGGTGACGAGCCAAGGTGGGGATATTTATTAACATTCGTCATCTCTGTAGCAGTTACATGTATAGGTAAGTTTATACAGCTTTCTAAAACTATCAATAAAAAAATATGGATTCTGAAATCATGACCAGAGTTTTATAAAGTATTAGAATTCCCATTGACTAGCTTTGCCTAGTAAAGCAAGGTAAGCACTCCGAAGAATGACAAGCAATTCAGTATGACTCAATATTTCGGTTTATTGTTCAAACCATCATCAGGAGTGAAGTTAACAGAGAAGTACAACAGTTTATATACAGACCAAGTGTCAAAATAATAGATGCTGAATAAACAAATAATACAGAAGTCTATGAACGTATATCAACTATTGACAAGTTGATGATGATGATGATGGTTTGAGCAATAAACCGACATATTGAGTCAAAATGAATTGCTTGTCATTCTTCGGAGTGCTTACCTTGCTTTACTAGTTTTATAGAGGTTTTCTTATAGTCAATTGGATTTTACTGTATCAACTGGCGCCATTGCATCGACATTCGTAGACGTTATGTACTCCCTCGATTGAAATGGAGTAAGTTTCTCATAAAAGTGTTTTGTTGAAACTGAATTATTCGAAATTGCAATACGATTATAGACAGGGTTAACAGATATCTCTGCATGGACAATGTCATTGCCTTGAAACATAAAAAGAATGCCTGTTCCCACTGAAGGTTTTTTACTTTTTAGCTGAGCTTAATGCCATCGCACCGATCATCTCTAACTTTTTCCTCATGGCCTATGTCCTAATCAACTTCTCTTGTTTTGATGCATCGATTGCCATGGCACCAGGTAAGAACAATTCAATACCGATAAGTAAAAAATAAAGTATTATTATTATTAATGAGACTTCTAATTTACTTGGAAGATTTGTTAAGATTGTTCGGATTCTTCTTATAAAGGCTTCCAATTTACTTGGGAGACTTATTAAGATTGTTCTGATTCTTCTTATTGTTATTTTTCTGACATATTTTTGAACGCATTTTATCAAAAACTGTTAGGCTAATGAGGCTGAAACTTAACATACAGACTGGATTGGAGGAGGTGTAATGCATACTAAGAAAATAATTTTGATTGGCCGAAAGCTTTGGCGGCAATCTTTAATTTCACCTGAAACCTAAAAATATCTTCTTCTTCAGAACCCCCAAGCAATCCTTTTGATAAGTGGTAAATTTCAAATTTAAAATTATCAGATTTTGACCAGACAAGGGCCTACATATATGGCGATCTTGGATATGCAAAAATTAAGTTTCTCGTGTTCACGTGGTTTGGCGGTCTTGAATTTTGTCAAAAAAACGGAACACATGTTTCAAGAAATGTAACTCTTGAACCACGAGAAGTACGGACATCTGATCTATTGCATTTTCTTCTCCGGAGGCAGCTCTTCCAGAAGCATGTCATCAAATTTTTTGTAGCTTTAATAGGTTTAGCTATTTGCAGTAACTGCTTGCAGTTCTAGTTATTATTATATTTATTCTGCCAGATTATTGTGACATTTTTTTTCTCAGAAGCTATCAGTCTGAAACTTCACAGACTTACAGAACAGCTTAAAAGCTAATGCATACTTATAACTGTTTCTGATTGGTCAATTGCTCTGGCGGCCATCTTGGATTTCATCTAAAACCCAACAAATCTTCTTATTTGGAACCGCCGTACAGATTTTGTCTGTATTTGGCATATGTCACCAGTAAACCAAGCTCGTTCGGGTTTAATGGAAAAAAGTTGATCCTAAAAACATCATGACCGCAACTGTCCTACCAAGTATGTCAAATTTAAAATTAAGCGATTTTAATCGAACAGGTGACTAGGTATATGTTACATCACACGGTAATCGAAAATATGCAAAAATTAAGTTTCTAGCTTACCTGGTTTTGCCGCCATAATGAATTTTGGTATAAACAGAACATACATGTTTGAGGAGCTGTAACTCCCGAACCGTGATAGGTAAGGTTAGGTTATTCATTTCGTTCTCCAGAAGCAGCTTTTTCACAAGTGTCAGATGCGATATTTTTTTCGTATCGCTATGAAGAAACAAAATTGTTGGATTTATAAATAATGGCGAAAACCACATAATTTTAAGGTGTTTCTGTTCTGCAATTTGGCGCACATACATGGGACACTACATGTATCATGGCTGTGAAATTGCGACCTGATCGTATTAATGGTTTCCGAGGCTACGGTAGAGAGCAAAATTTGGGTAGTTCTAGGCATAGGACTGAAACTGGAATACTACTAGAGGCGCCATCCCCGGCGGCGCAACTGTCCCCATTCAAGCCTCCGCCTTGACTCGAGTTACCGTTTTGTGTACCTATTTCAATGTACTAACATTTTCGATACGGTGAAGGATCCATCTAGTGCGCAAACAAAGGTCAGAAACGTATTTCTTACGTGCTGCTAACCTAGGGAAAGTGTTTTCTTGAAATCAAAACTCGTTGCGAACAGTGGAGTAAATGAGCCTGCACGTTTCGGGCTAAACGTCCGCCATAGGTATCTAGATGTTCTGATGAAAAGAGTTATTCACGGAAATGTATATCAAATAAAATTCTGAAGGGGTGTCGGGTACTATGAAAACCCGGACCTTAAATTACCGAGGAGCAAAGCCCTCACTTGTGAGAATGGGGTCAGAGAGGTTGTTTCCCGATCATAAATAAAGAGCACAGATCAATCATTTATGTGCAAAAAATTTATACTTTTACTCAAAATTGCCCAATTCCACTCTATAACTGTCCCGCGATTTGAAGGAAATCACCCAGAATCCAAATGGAGCATCACATTAAGACCTATCGTTTTATGAATGGAATGGCTTGCTTTCACATCGACTGTATGACAAGAGAGACTATTGTTAACTATGCATTTCTGGACTGTAATATTCCAGAAGGTCCTGTATATGACATATACATATCTTGCTCAGTTGTATCTGCTAAATAACGTGATAAATAAGACGATTTCAATCAACGCTGCGGTAGCAACTAGATCGACAAGGACAGGAACTAATTCTGCTGAACCCTGGGACTTGTGAGAATTGTGTCACAGAAGGACCGCAAACAAAACCTGACTGAGATACAAGATTATACTCCAGAAATAATAAAATACCGATCAGTGAAACAAGATGATGCCTTGTCGATAATCCGATAATTTCTTACATGGAAATCATATCCTGACACTAAGTTAGGACGATTGGTTTGTGGAAAAGGGAGAGTTGAAATTATGTCTACTCTAACAGGTTGGAGACCGTCTTTTAAGTATTACAACAAGTGGCTGAGCTTACTGGGTGCCATGTTGTGTCTGGCTGTCATGTTCATCATCAACTGGTGGGCCGCTCTCATCACTTTAAGCATTGTAGCAATCCTATACAAATACATTCAACATCGGAATCTGGGTAAGCACAATATTTTCATCAAGGCCAACTATTATTTAATTACATTAAAAGTCATTAGCAATAGATATCCAAATATTGTACATAACACTTCTTAGTTCTTTAGAATTCTCAGTTAAAGCACAGATGCTTGTGATGTAAAGATAAATCCGTGCCACAGTCAGACTCATTAATATTATTACTTGAAAGCTGCTATCGGGATAAACTGTGACCATGTTTATTTCCCAAATCAGGTGTGAACTGGGGCTCATCTACGCAAGCACACACATATCAAGATGCTTTGAAAACCACATTGAAGCTGATACAAACTGATGAGCATGTCAAAAACTTCAGGTGGGTAAAATAACATACGGTACTTATTCTCACTGAATAACATACTTATTCTCACTGAATAACATACTTATTCTGACTGAATAACATACTTATTCTCACTGAATAACATACTTATTCTCACTGAATAACATACTTATTCTGACTGAATAACATACTTATTCTCACTGAATAACATACTTATTCTCACTGAATAACATACTTATTCTCACTGAATAACATACTTATTCTGACTGAATAACATACTTATTCTCACTGAATAACATACTTATTCTCACTGAATAACATACTTATTCTGACTGAATAACATACTTATTCTGACTGAATAACATACTTATTCTCACTGAATAACATACTTATTCTCACTGAATAACATACTTATTCTCACTGAATAACATACTTATTCTGACTGAATAACATACTTATTCTCACTGAATAACATACTTATTCTGACTGAATAACATACTTATTCTCACTGAATAACATACTTATTCTCACTGAATAACATACTTATTCTCACTGAAAAACATACTTATTCTCACTGAATAACATACTTATTCTCACTGAATAACATACTTATTCTCACTGAATAACATACTTATTCTCACTGAATAACATACTTATTCTCACTGAATAACATACTTATTCTCACTGAATAACATACTTATTCTCACTGAATAACATACTTATTCTGACTGAATAACATACTTATTCTCACTGAATAACATACTTATTCTGACTGAATAACATACTTATTCTCACTGAATAACATACTTATTCTGACTGAATAACATACTTATTCTGACTGAATAACATACTTATTCTCACTGAATAACATACTTATTCTCACTGAATAACATACTTATTCTCACTGAATAACATACTTATTCTCACTGAATAACATACTTATTCTCACTGAATAACATACTTATTCTCACTGAATAACGTACTTATTCTCACTGAATAACATACTTATTCTCACTGAATAACATACTTATTCTGACTGAATAACATACTTATTCTGACTGAATAACATACTTATTCTCACTGAATAACGTACTTATTCTCACTGACTAACATACTTATTCTCACTGAATAACGTACTTATTCTCACTGAATAACATACTTATTCTGACTGAATAACATACTTATTCTCACTGAATAACATACTTATTCTCACTGAATAACATACTTATTCTCACTGAATAACATACTTATTCTCACTGAATAACATACTTATTCTCACTGAATAACATACTTATTCTCACTGAATAACATACTTATTCTGACTGAATAACATACTTATTCTCACTGAATAACATACTTATTCTGACTGAATAACATACTTATTCTCACTGAATAACATACTTATTCTCACTGAATAACATACTTATTCTCACTGAATAACATACTTATTCTCACTGAATAACATACTTATTCTCACTGAATAACATACTTATTCTGACTGAATAACATACTTATTCTCACTGAATAACATACTTATTCTCACTGAATAACATACTTATTCTCACTGAATAACATACTTATTCTCACTGAATAACATACTTATTCTCACTGAATAACGTACTTATTCTCACTGAATAACATACTTATTCTCACTGAATAACATACTTATTCTGACTGAATAACATACTTATTCTGACTGAATAACATACTTATTCTCACTGAATAACGTACTTATTCTCACTGAATAACATACTTATTCTCACTGAATAACGTACTTATTCTCACTGAATAACATACTTATTCTGACTGAATAACATAATTATTCTCACTGAATAACATACTTATTCTCACTGAATAACATACTTATTCTCACTGAATAACATACTTATTCTCACTGAATAACATACTTATTCTCACTGAATAACATACTTATTCTGACTGAATAACATACTTATTCTGACTGAATAACATACTTATTCTCACTGAATAACATACTTATTCTGACTGAATAACATACTTATTCTGACTGAATAACATACTTATTCTCACTGAATAACATACTTATTCTCACTGAATAACAT